>ML332566.1:0-91221 GCA_005239505.1 Nicotiana paniculata | reverse complement strand
TGTGACAAATTATGAACGTCAGAGACAAGGGGGGCAGAACTGGGGTCAACAAGTTCAACCATACATGCCACCTCACCAACAGCAAAATAGTGGAAATATGGGCGCCATGAGACCACAAGACAATGCATCACCATATCAGAGACCGCACAGTTATAACCATCAGAATCAACAACAGTCATACTACCCTCCTCAGCATCAACAGGGGGGAAGGCAAGAAGATGGGTTTTCGCGGTTGGAAGATATGATGCAGCAGGTGATTGGGTCAAATACCAAAATCAGTGAGAGAGTAGATGCACATGATGCAACTATTAAAAATATTGAAGTACGACTGGGCAGATTTCAAATGTAGTTAACAATCGTCCTCACGGAACTTTACATGCTGATACTCAGGTAAACCCAAGGGACCAAGGCCCAAAACAGTTAATGGCAGTGACCCTCCGCAATGGCAGAGACCTGGACCTAGAACAATAAAGGAGGCATGAAAATAGACAGACAAACATACGGGTACAGGTACCTAATGAAATTGATGACTCTATCCCATTGAGTAAGGGCACAGTGCAACCAGCTGAAGGAGAAGTTAATAAGCAAGGCGAAGCTGAGAAAGAACTTGAGGAAATCCCAGAGCCAGCAGTTGAGGTGATAGTGGAAAAGGAAAAAGAACAGATAACAGAAAAGAAAAGAGCACCAGCTCCATTCCCTCAAAGGCTAGCAAAATATCAGAAGGATGAGCAGTATAAGAAATTCTTGGACATGCTAAAACAGATACAAGTAAATATCCCATTGATTGATGCATTGAATGAAATGCCTGGCTATGCTAAAATGATGGAGGATTTAATGTCCAGAAAATTCGACTTCCAAAACCTGGCTACTGTCACTCTTACCTAGACTTGTAGTGCAGTGGTTACACATCCTATTGCTGAAAAGCTGGCTCACCCGAGGAGTTTTACAATTCCTTGTACTATTGGCAACTTCTCTTTCGCCAAAGCCCTATGTGACTTGGGAGCCAGCATTAATCTGATGCCATTGGCTATATATAAAATACTGGGGATTGGTAGAGCCAGGCCTACTTCTATGCTGCTGCAACTCGCTGATAGGACGGTAAAGAGATCGTCGGGTATTCTAGACGATGTGTTAGTACAAGTGAGGAAATTTGTATTCCCTATTGACTTTGTGATCCTAGACTGCCGAGTAGATGAGGAAATTCCCATAATCTTGGGAAGGCCATTTTTGGCCACAGGCAGAGCACTCATCGATTGTGAGACTGGTGAGCTTAAGATGAGGCTCAATGATGAAGAAATCACATTCAACGTGCAGAAGTCTATGAGGCGACCAAGTGAGTTCGCTAACTGCTCTCTTATTGATGCCGTGAACGTGATACTGGAAGAAGATGATGCAGCCTTAACTGTTGGGGATCCTTTGGCTGCATGTTTGATGAACTTAGATGATATGAACGGTGAGGAATTAGCAGAATGGGTATTATCATTGGAAGGAAAAGGGACATGGTCGATGGTTCCTGAAATTGAACCACTACACTTGGAAAAGAGAGAGAACCCACCAGCCAAGCCCTTAGTTGAAATACCACCCAAGTTAGAGCTGAAGCCTTTACCAGCGCACCTCAGGTATGCCTTTCTTGGACCTAACTCTACATTACCAGTTATATATCATCTGGGTTGTTAGATGTGCAGGAACAACAGCTATTATAGGTACTTTCTGAATGCAAGACTGCCATTGGCTGGACGATGGCAGACATCAAATGGATCATCCCAGCTTATTGCATGCATAAAATTCTCTTGGAAGAGGGGCACAAACCTTCTAGGGAACACAAAAGACGGTTAAACCCAAATATGAAGGAAGTGGTAAAGAAAGAAGTGATTAAGTGGTTAGATGCGGGAATAGAAGTATTCCAGGCGTTAGAGCTGAAACGCCAGCCTTAGCTTGGCGTTAGCCAGGCGCCAGGGCCCAAACGCCAGGCCCCTATTCCGGCTAAATTCGAGTTTTTGAAGAGTTTAAGTGTCTCCCGTTGGAATAGAAGTATCCTACTTGTTTAGGGTTTATCCCAAACATATAAATAAACCCCAAAAACACAACTTGAAGGGGATTCGAAGAGAGGAAGTCATCAAAGTNTTCATTACTCTGTAATTCAATTATGCAAGTTATTTTAGATTTGATATTTATGAATATGAGTATCTAACTTTCTTAATCTAGGGTTTTGGTGGAACCCGTTGGGGGACCAACTTGTGGTGATATTGATATAGTTTATTTGATTGTTCATCTCTATTTGTTCAATTACGTTCTTATTGTAGCTAATTGAATGGACATTAATTAGCTGTGCCTAATTAGTGTGTATCTACTTGAGAGAGAGTGCATATTTAGGTAATTGTTTGAACAACACCACTCCTAGAGTATAGACGAAAGTCATAACCGAGGGTTTAGAGGTTGGATTAGAGATAACGATACCTCGGGTGCAATCTAAAGTGAACTGTAATGCAATCTAGCTAGCGTAACTTGAGAGAGTGCGTCTAGTAAATTATCATAATTACTTGAGAGAGATTTATGGTAGATAGAGTGTTCATGATTGATAGAGACAACTAATCAAGCTATATGATGTATCCGAGAAGTAAGTTCACCAACAGGGGAAACCATAACCTTAGACCTTTATCATCATTATTTACAACACATTGTTGGTAATTGCTAGTTATTATTATTGTCCGTAGAATTAGTAAAACATCACCAAGTTATATTAAAAAGTCTTGATATGTAAATTCCCTGTGGGATCGACTCTGGGCATAATACCCCGGATTATATTTGTACCGCCCGTTTAGTTTTTTATTAGACATAGTTGAGCGTGATCAACGACATCCTGTCTTTTAGAAGTTTATACTTGTTATGGGCTATGAGCCATGTTTGGGGCCTTGTGACGACCTGTTTAGACCCTCAGGGGGTAATTTTACACTATTCTACCACTATCCTGTTAGTAAATTGTGAACTCAGTCATTGTTTCCTACTTGTTGTTATTTTCACTGTTATCACACTACTTTGAAAACTCTGAAAAGTATTTTGGGCTGAGTCCCATAAGTTGAGATAAATTGCTCAAATGGCTTGTGAGGGTGACTGTGTCAGGACGAGAGCCGAGTATGTGAGGATAGCATGGATCGGGCTACACGCCGCAACAGTATATATGTGTCAGGATGAGCGCCGAGTATGTGGGGATAGTTATGGGACGGGCTGCACGCTGCAACTATATATGTGTTATATATTATATATGGGTCGGGCTACACACCACATCAATATAGATTATATATATAGATGGATCGGACCGCACGCCGCAACAATATATGGATCGGGCTGCACGCCGCATCAATATACATATTAGATCGGGCTGGATACCGCAACAGATATAACGCTTGGGCTGAAGGAGCCCCTCCAGGAGTCTGTAAACCCCCAATGAGCGCAGTCGACTATTATATGGATCGGGCTGCACGCCGCAGCAATATATTTTATATATATGGATCGGGCTGTACGCAACAGTATAAATATATATGTATGTATAAATGTAGTGGAGCGGGCTGCTCGCCGCAGCAGTTGTGTGTGTTCATGGTACTTACTGAGTACGAGTGTTATGTGAGAGCATGGGATACTGATAGTGGAGTCACGAGTGAATGGGAGGCTTGCCCGAGAGGCTTTATTGTGAGTGATACTGTTCCCGAGCGGCTTTTATTTTATGAAAATGCTATTTTCACTCTTCTTTACACTGAGCCTCTAATAATAAATGTTGGAAAAAAGTTTTCATACGAGATTTTTAAATGGAAACTGGAGTTTTATGAAATATTCTGAATTGTAGATTTCTGACTTGATTTATTCATTTTCAATGTTATTCATTATATGGATTTACATGATTTAAATGGTTCGTCACTACATTCAAGTTGTTAGTTACATTGATTACTTACTATGTTGGCGTACTCACGTTACTCCCTGCGTCTCTGTGTGCTGATCAAGGTACCAGACCACCCCACTAGGTTATTTCTGGACGAGCTTGGAGTTGTTCGAGGATTGAGGTAGCTGCTCAGTGTCCCTAGCTCACCTCATTTCCTTCCCTCAAATTATAGTTTCTATTGGTCTTTTGTACCTCAGACTTTTGTTGTAGGAAGTCACTGTTGTACATTATATTTTCAGTCTTAGATGCTCATGACAGTTGACTCCAGGTTTTGGGGAAGTGTGTATTTGTTTTATATCTTTATGATATTTTTAAAATCTGCTAAATTTTGGGGAAATTTATGGGATATATTGATAATCTGAAATGGTTGGCTAGCCTAGTTCCATGATAGGCTCCATCACGGCCGGCTTAGGATTTGAGGTCGTGACATAAATGATCTAAAATTTTGGTTTTTATGGTTCAGATAGCTTCCTTAGGTGATTTGGGACTTAGAAGCGTGTTCAAAATGTGATTCGGATGTTCGTGGTAGAATTAGGCTTGAATTGGCAAATTGAATTTTTGGCAATATCCGGTCGACAATGGAAAATTAGCTATTGGGGTCAGAATGGAATTCTGGAAGTTGGAATAGGTTCATAGTGTCGTTTGTGATATGTGTGCAAAATTTCAGGTCATTCGGACGTGGTTTAGTTGGTTTCAGAATCTTTGGCGAATTTTGGAAGCTTAGAAATCCTTAGGCTTGAATTTCGGGTTAATTTGGTGTTCTGATGTTGTTTTGAATGTTCCTAGGGTTCGACTAAGTTCATGGGATAATATGTGATGTGTTGGTATAGTTGGTTGAGGCTCCGAGGGGCTCGGGATTGATTTCGGATGGCTAACGGAAGTTTGGAAGTTGGAAAAATGCAGTAGAAGGCTGCTGGTGTAACTCATCTGGTGTGGCCGCACCGGCGGATGGGCAGCCGCAGGTGTGATTATCGCATGTGCGGAGGTGGTGTCATAGATGCGGAAAGTGAAGGTCTGGTCTTTACTACAGATGCGAAGGAAGGAGCGCATCTGCGAGCCCGTAGGTGCGAGTGCTGGGCCGCAGGTGCGGACGTTGGTTTTAATTGACTTTTCGCAGGTGCGCACCTGGGACCGAATGTGCGAGTCAGCAGGTGTGTGGAATTTTTCTGCATGTGCGGAATCCCTGGGGCAAAAATTATAAATTGGACCCTTCGCAAAATTTTTCCCATTTCCACCATTTTGAAGTCGGGATTGAAGTTTTCGAGGGATTTTGAAGAGGGATTCAAGGGGAATCACATTGAGGTAATGTTCTTGAACCTAAAACTCGATTCGATGATGATTTTTAGTAGATTAAGAATGAAATTTGTGGGGTTTAAGGGTGATAATTGGGAATTAGGGCTTGGAACTTGAGAGTAAGAATTGGGGGATTGAGGGGTCAAGCGAAGTTTGTTTTTGATAAATTTGGTATGCATGGACTTGGGAGAGGATAAGGATTCTGGTTGTGTGATTTTTATCGGATTCCGAGAAGTGGGCCCGGGGGTCGGGTTTGGCCAATTTTGGAATTTTTGATGTAATTTGATAATTTCTGCGTGGATTTTGTTCCTTTAGAATGTATTGATGATATGATTCTGATTTTTGTTAGATTCGGAGCATTTGGAGGCCGAGTCAATAGGCAAGGGCATCGCGAGTTAGAGTTTTGTGCGGTTTGAGGTAAGTAATGATTGTAAATCCTGTCCTGAGGGTATGAAACCCCGAATTTCATATCGTTTCACTATTTTGAAGTGACGCGCATGCTAGATGACGAACGTGTGGCGTGCACCATTGGGGATTGTGACTTGGTCCATCCTGTAGCAACTATTACAATGCGCATTTGAGTGGAAACTATATGATATTTTGTGTTTTAGAAAAGTATTACTATGTTTTGGGATGAATGCCACATTTGGGCCTCATGCCAAGTTGTTTGGACCCTTAGGGGCTTTTACTACTATTTCCTCACTGTTTTGATTTAAAATCTGTACTCAGTTATGCTATGTTTTACTGATTTCATGATTCAGTCTTATTTACTCCATTTTGATGCATAAAATGATATTTTGGGTTAAGCACCCTGTTTTATTGATAGTCCGAGTGGCTTGAGACGTTTATGACTGAGTGAGACCGAGGACCTGTGTTGTGAGGATATTGGGATCGGGCTGCGCGCCGCAACATGTTCTACTGATTTATGATATATGATAGGCTGAGGGCCTGATTGATTATGCCACGATATGGCTTTTTATAGCGCTTGGGTTGTAGGATCCTCTTCGGAGTCTGTACACCCCTAATGAGCCCGGGTACCCTGAGTGAGTGATATGATGTTTCCCGAGGCGCTTTTCTAGATTCATGATGTGCCCGAGGGGCTGATTCTGAGTGATGTTATGCCCGAGGGGCGGTATGTGATACATGTTTTGCCCGAGGGGCTATTTTTGATTTTCATCATTTTTACTCTAAACTTCATTGAAACTCTTCTAAAACTGTTGGAAAAATATCTTTAAATGATTTTTACTGAAATTTGGTTTTAAGCGAGAGGATTTGACTTACATACTGTTATGAAGGCATGATGTACTTACTGTGATTTCATGACGTGGATTTATGTGTTTCTTACTGCTCAATCTTTATTTACATTTATTGCTTACTAAGTTGGCATACTCACATTACTCCCTGCACCTTGTGTGCAGATACAGGGATTTCCAGACGTGATAGTGAGCGATGATTCTTCCATCTGTCGCGGATACTCGGAGTCGGCAAGGTAGATGCATGGAAATCGCATATGATCTTCTCCCCCTTATCTTTATTAGACTATATTAGTGTTTTCCAGACTGTAATAGTCTTAGTTGTTTTCGTATATTCCTTAGTACGCTCGTGACTTGTGACACCCTGATGTCAGGCTTTTGTTTGCTTTCCGCACTCGTTATTTAAACTTATGCTATGAAGTTTTATTAATTAATGTTTTAAAAATACCTTTATGATGAAGTGTCGAATTATTCTGAAAATTGTGTCGGCTGACCTAGTTCCATGATAGGCACCATCACGACCGGGTGGTTTGGGGAGACAACACCCAGGCCATCACATATCATCCCTGACATAGCCACCCTTATCCCCCATATTGATAACATCATAATAGCCATCCTTATCACTCCGCCAAGACATTTAATGTCACGACCCTAAATCCATAAGGTCGTGATGGCGCCGGACATCATTGTCAACCAAGCCAATCATTTATTAATCGAAAGAATTTCCGGTTTAAACGTTTATGAAAAATATTACTTTGCACTTTATTACATATTAACTAAATAAAAATCTATTAAGTAAAAGAATAGTTTAAATATAACACTTTAGCAAATTATCCCAACACATCCCAGAACCCGGTGTCACAAGTACATGAACAATTTCTAAGAATTTATACAATCATTACAATGGCGGTCCGAAATACAAATTGGACAAGGAAATTTAAAATGAAAATAAATACAGTACGAGGGAGACTCTGTCAGCTGCAGATCGCCTCTGGATGATGAAACTTGCCTAAGTCTCCGAGATCCTCCAATGGCTATGAAAGTACCCGTGCAATAAAATGTACAACAAGTGTAGCATGAGTACAAAAACAACGTGTACTCAGTAAGTCGCCCGCCTAACCTCATTGAGGTAGTGACGAGAGGTCAAAGTAGACACTTACTAAAGGTTAATTTAGAATATTTAAGTGTGACACTAAGCATGATTATCATAGGCAATTTATTAAAATCAGGAATAAATATTTTCAACTCCGTTCACGTTTAACACTTTATATCTTCGTCATATTACTAAAAATTAATCAACATGGGTGATTTAATCAAATAACAACTAATCGAGGGGAATGAACAACTTCTTCCAAAAAATCTTTTTAATAACTTTAAAATTCTGTCATTTCAATTGACAACTTAATATTTCATGCCAGTAATCAGGTAAAATCGAAGCAACTACACAACAAATATCATGCGCAAGCAATGCCGAAGGTCGAACAACGCGAACCAACAATAATAAAGTGTGCACTGTCGAAGGGTCGAACGACTCGAACCATAGATGCATCTATCTGCCCCGCTCATGAATCGATCATGCGACGCAGTTATACATACAATAATACGGCTAGCCTGCTCGCAAATCATACATGCGACTCAGGTGCTCATATGCACACATATCCACATAATAAATCCTTATTTTATCAAGAAGCAGTTTTTCTCAGGAAAGTGGTGAAAATCCTTCTTAAAGGAACATGAAATATAGTTTTTACATCTTTGTTTGAAACTCATTTGTCATGATTAGTGATATTACGTAATACAACCCTACCAGGTACACAATTATCCACAGAGGAATCAATTCTCTTTCTAGATGATTAGGAAAATGAACTCTAGTCTTCTCCCGATATTAAATTACGATTTGAATTGTATTAGTAGTTTAATATTACATGCAGGATTACAGGTACAACACATAAGGCATGCTAGTGGGTCCTAGACTACCCGGACATGGCATAATAGTAGCTACGCACGGACTCCCATCACCTCGTACGTACGTAGCCCCCAAAGATTTACATATACTTAATTAATTCACATAGGAGGACAATTTCCCCTCACAAAGTTAGAAAGGAGACTTACCTCGCTCCGAAACCTCATAACCGGCTTCCAAACCCTTCCGATGACTCCAAACGAACGCACGACGCCCCAAAAATATCCAAACAACGACAAACCAATGAAAATATACTCTAATATTTGCAACAATTCCAAATTATAAAATTTCCCAACCCCGCTTAGTGAAATGACAAAAATGCCATCGGGCCCACGTGCCCGAAATTCGAAATCTCTCGACGATCTATTCTATCCATAGCCTTACTAACTCAAATATACAATTTACTCAAATATTCATGCTCAATTCGGGCTAAAAATCAAATTTCCATTTTCTAGGTTTCTTCAATAATTTCCCAAATTCCTACCAATTTCCATGCCTAATCCATGCATATAATCTTGTATTTAACTTAGAAGCATGAAGGAGTTACTTACCTTGACATTGCATGAAGGAATCCTCTCTTTGAAGCCCCCCAAAATCACCTAAGCCCAAGAGGAAATGAAGAAAATGAACCAAGAATCCTTGTTTTAAAACATTCTGCCCAGCCTCGATTCCAGTTGTGGTCCCAACTTTATGAACTTAAAAATTTCCAACTTCTACACCCGATGCTCAAACTTATCAAATCACGTACGATTGACCTCAAAATTTGCGCACAAGTCATATCCAACATTACAGACCTTCTCCAACTTCCGCAATCGCATTCCGCCTTTGATATCAAAACTTCCACTTCCGGTCGGACTTCTCAAAAACATTCAAATTTCTATCTTTATCCAAATGACTTCAAAATGACCTACGGACATCCAATTTCACTTCCGATCGCACTCCCAACTCCAGGATCACCGCACGAAGCTATTCCCAGACTCGGAATCCCAAACGGACATCAATAACTCTGAAATGCACTTCAAGCCCGAATTTATGAAATTCTTCTAAAATGCTAACTTGCACAATATGCACTGAAATGCTCCCGGGTTATCCAAACCCTTATCCGAACATACGCCCAAGTTCGAAATCATCATACGAACCTGCAGGAACCTTCAAATCCTGATTCGGAGGTCGTTTACTCAAAATTTCAATCTTAGTTGATTCTTCCAACTTAAGGCTTCTGATATGAGAATCTTCTTTCCAAATCAACTCTAAACTTCCCGTAATTCAATTCCGACCACACCTACGAGTCATAATACCTGAAATGGAGCTGCTCAGGATTTCAAACCACGAAACGACACGCTAGAGCTTAAAACGACCGGCCGGGTCGTTACATTCTCCCCCACTTAAATCGACGTTCGTCCTCGAACGTGCTAAGAACTGCTCTGGAGTTATCTGAAATCACTGCTGAACACCTCGAGCACCTTCTCGTGCTACCAAAACCCAGGGAGGTACATTAGCTTGATGAAATATGAAGATTTCTTCTTTTATCCATATAATAAACTCAGAATTCATTCAAACACCTGAAATTTCTCTGCCAGGCCTAGCTCCAATATATAAACACCACATCAACTACCACATGACATACCAGAACATGACTACATGCCTTTGCTGAATCACCACCATGCACCGCATAACTCATCATCTGACCACAATGGCACTCCCTGAATCTTAATAGCCAAAATTCCACGAATCTGATGCCCCCAATTCACCTCATGATATATATATATATACACACATACATCCTGCTATAATGCTGACGATACCACCACAACAGAGGAGATGTGTAGAAATTCATACCTAACTGCAGAGTTAACAAATCATTGAATATCTCATCTTGATTAGAGTCATCACCTCATTATGAACCTGAATAACGATACTTGTTATTTTATATACACTTCACATAACCGCATCACACTGATCCCTGATGCAATAATCCCGTCTCATTCAGTATGAACTGCTCAAACAACAAATCACCCCAAACATGACCAACAGCCTCACATAATCCCACATCGCACCAATAGGCCATAACTCAAACACGATAAATAAGAAATGACTCAGGAAGGGACTATTCAACTCACGCAACTAATATGAAATTTTATCAGAAAATAAAAAGGAAGTAAAACATAAGAAAAATAGATATAGGAACCTTACTCATCATCACACTGTTGCGGCGTGCAACCCGATCTGAATAACATACCCGTGGCGACGTGCCACCCGATCCACACATAAAATTTACATAAGAAGATATATATACGGAGTTGATTTGCTCACTATTACAAATTACTGAATATCGATCACAAGCATGCTAAGTGCATAATACCATCATTGGGAGACTGATAAAGCCATAGGCTACATAACTCAAGCACAACTGAGGTGCGATATATATATATATACACACACACACACACACTCTGGATCTCAAGAGCTATCCTGCTCACATAACATCCCCACTACGCGAGACCTCAACACATAGGAAATTACCAAGCGTTTCACAACTCACACGACACAATCATAATAACACATGAATTTCACGAAGACGGAGCAACATCTGCTGTTCTAATACCTTTCCATGAAAAAAGGTCTACTGAAATGAACATGCCTGGCTCATACGGAGCCCATAATCATATTTAAATCCATCCACAAACATCGAGTCTACCTTGCTCGCACCAACTAAGCTAATAGATTTTACCTGGGTCCATATTAACCCACTTTCTCTCATAATACGCAAGAACAACCATCATAGCCGGGACAAACACCCTACAATCCACAACAAAATGAACAATATAGCACCCCTTTATACTCAGTCCAAATCTTCAATCCATCAAGTGACTACATGTCACACATTACAAAAATCTTTTTGCGGTCATGCTTCCACGACCTTCCACACAAGGCAACAAGTCTGCACATCCACCACTGGCCATACTACGCTGTAAGACAAATCAAAAACCCATAACCAGGGTATAAAGCCTCTTCCACCGAATATCCATCTCAGGTGACACTGAAGGTAATACAAACTTACTCTGAACTTTCAAATCACTTTTTCTTGCTCTCCCGAGCTCATGACATCCTTATTAACACCGAATCGTAATCTTGATTCTTACTCCCAGTTACATACTGCTTACCGCACTTAACATGCTAATATGAGGTAATGCAATAATTTCCATTGTAAATTCCGAACCAACAATAGGGAGAACACTTCATCATATAGAAACCTTTTATTTAACTCAATTCAAGAGTACCATATCAACACACGAGTGAATTCCCACAATCAACTGAACATGCAAATACTTAAGTAGTAGTCTATACCACCATAACCCTTCCGGGATCCGGCTACACCTGACAGGCTATAATACTTGAATGCTCCAACATGCAATCCATTACGACGGCCGACAAGCCCCACACACACCGGCACAAACCACAAGCATAACTTAATCACATCGAAGGAATTGATCACTGCCGAAAATGTGCCATTTCAACCATGGCTAACAATATATTTTCTTTTAATCATCTTCAATTTGCCTCAGAAACAATAACAACTTCCTTCAACTCATAGAAAACTCAACCGTCACCCATCCCGAGTGACCTTGATTCCCCGAGACTATGCTGCCTAAACCCCGTAACCCGTTCATACCCTCCTGATAATCTTTCCACCATCCGGAGTTTATTTCCCTCACTCCTCCAATACTATCCTGCATGCTGAAACATATCATAGAACATTCCAACCGTCCTCTTTTTTTCTCATAATTTACTCTGCAAAAGCACGATTCTCGATCATACTGCTGCCTGAAACCCTGAAACGCCGCATTCTTGACTTTTGAACTCACTAGGACTGCTATTGAGAGTCACCCACTCTGACTGGCCCCGAATACAATTAACTCCAAGGCTCTTCTAGCTCATGAACACCCTTTCCCTTGAAGCACGTGACCGAGTCACTATCCTGACAACTCACCTATGCCTTAAGAAAAATTCTAATTCTTCCAAAGCCTAACCCTGGCCCGATAGGGCCAACTTTTGCACACATTCATCAAATCCCATGCACAATCACCATTTTACTACTTTCCCTTAGCTGTAATAACTCGCCATCGCGCCGACAATCCGCAACCCTATGATAACACAATCCTTCAACACAACTGCAGATGGTGGGACTCCCCCACTTATCCCGAAGCTACTCCTTGCACCACTCTATACCCTGCTGAGATCCTTTCTCCTTTGATAACACGATCTTGCTCAACCAATCCGTCCAATTCTTCCAAATTCTCTTGCTAGCACTCCCTAAATACTCAAATTCTTTAGCATTATTCACACATCCCGCCTTCTACCGAATAGCCACTAGAACCCCCCACCGAGACGTACCAACCCCGCTATCGCTAACCTATTCACAGAAGATAACCCACCTGTGGTAATCACCCGCAGACACCTTCCAACGATGCTGAAATGCACGCTCTCTGCGACTTCAATATCCCATTCTACGCCCTGCTTCATTTACCAACTTTACTAGTCCGTCCGCTCCTCATGGACATCCATTAAATGCGCGACAGTATCTTTAAATTCCAAGCCATGCTGCCGCTCCCCCACTTTGCGACCTGCTCGACTTCCGATTCTTACACCTAGCCTCTTAGAGATGGAACCACCGCCTAGCCTCACTTCAGGATCATTCTCTGTAGCTCTCAAACTAGTAGAAACCACGACTTCAAACTCTCCGAAGATCATCTTGCTCTAGATGCTATCAACACTTATCCGGTACTAAACAACTGCACCTCACAGTCTCTGCCAACTGCATTCTTCAATACTTCTTCTCAATACTCTGACCCTACGCAATCGAAGAAACCATAGCACCGCCAGACTTAACACATTCCATTCGATCAATGACGACGACTACACGTCACAGGTGCATATCCCACCTCACTTGAAGACACCAAGTCTTACTACTTTATCAACCCCAACCGGACCTTTAATAATCCAAATGCCTCTCCTCTGCCGGAACTAAAATACCAAAATCTCGAAATCACACTCTGAGAAGACCTCTCTTCAAACCATTCATCACCCCCAACATACATGCAAGAATTCTATCATCATATCGACTTCGCGCGATAACCAATCGTAAGAATCATCAGTACCTGAGCATAGCCTTAAGGCTCCCAGAAACACGGCTACTGAGCTGAAACAACATATTATTCTTCTACAGGGCCATAACAATAGCCCCCCCACCAATTACACATGGAAACATCTCGAATTACATCTGTAGCACAATTTTAATTCCTCAAATTATTGATTCATAGCAAGCGCTTCGCGACGCGTAAGATTGAGTAGGAACGAACATAGGCATAAGACTCAAAGAAATCAACTCGAACAATGAGGAATCAAGAAGGGAAGTACTCCTAAAAGCCCTGTAGCCTCTCGAAGATAAGTACAGACATCTCCGTACCGATCCGCAAGACTCTACTAGACTTGCTCATGAATCGTGAGACCTACGGGAATCTAGCGCTCTGATACCATGTTGTCACGACCCAAAATCCATAAGGCCGTGATGGCGCCGGACATCATTGTAAGGCAAGCCAATCATTTATTAATCAAAATAATTTCCGGTTTAAACATTTATGAAAAACATTTCTTTGCACTTTATTGCATATTAACTAAATAAAAATCTATTAAGTAAAACAATAGTTTAAATATTACAATTTAGCAAAATTATCCCAACACATCTCACAACCCGGTGTCACAAGTACATGAGCAATTTCTAAGAATTTATACAATCATTACAATGGCTGTCCGAAATACAAATTGGACAAGGAAATTTAAAATGAAGATAAATAAAGTACGAGGGAGACTCTGTCAGCTGCGGATCGCCTCTGGATGATGCAGCTCGCCTAAGTCTCCGAGATCCTCCACATGGATATAAAAGTACCTATGCAATAAAATGCACAACTAGTATAGCATGAGTACAAAAACAACGTGTACTCAGTAAGTCGCCCGCCTAACCTCATAGAGGTAGTGACGAGAGGTCAAATTAGACACTTACTAAAGGTCAATTTAGAATATTTAAGTGTGACACTAAGCATGATTATTAATCAACATGGGTGATTTAATCAAATAATCATTAATCGACGGGAAGGAACAACTTCTTCCAAAAAAATCTTTTTAATAACTTTAAATTTCTTTCATTTCAATTGAAAACTTAATATTTCAGGCCAGTAATCAGGCAAAATCGTAGCAACTACACAACAAATATCATGCGCAAGCAATGCCGAGGGTCGAACGGCGCGGACGAACAATAATAAAATGTGCATTGTCGAAGGGTCGAACGACTCGAACCATAGATGCATCTATCTGCCCCGCTCGCGAATCGATCATGCGACGCGGTTATACATACAAATAATACGGCTAGCCTGCTCGCGAATCATACATGCGACTCAGGTGTTCATATGTACACATATCCACATAATAAATCCTTATTTTTACCAAGAAGCAGTTTTTCTAAGGAAAGTGGTAAAAATCCTTCTTAAAGGAACATGAAATATAGTTTTTACATCTTTGTTTGAAACTCATTTGTCAAGTTTAGTGATATTACGTAATACAACCCTACCAGGTACACAATTATCCACAGAGGCATCAATTCTCTTTCTAGATGATTAGGAAAATGAACTCTAGTCTTATTTAGATATTAAATTATGATTTCAATTGTATTAGCAGTTTAATATTACAGGCATGATTACAGGTACAACACATAAGGCGTGCTAGTGGGTCCTAGACTACCCGAACATGGCATAATAGTATCTACGCACGGACTCTTGTCACCTCGTACGTACGTAGCCCCCCGAAGATAATATCATATACTTAATTAATTCACCTAGGGGACAATTGCCCCTCACAAAGTTAGAAAGAGACTTACTCGCTCCGAAATCCCATAACCGGCCTCCAAACCCTTCCGATGACTCCAAACGGACGCACGACGCCCCAAAACTATCCAAACAATGACAACCCAATGAAAATATACTCTAATATTTGGAACAATCCCAAATTATAAAATTTCCCAACCCCGCTTAGTGAAATGACAAAAATGCCCTCGGGCCCACATGTGCGGAATCCAAAGTTTCTCGAAGATATATTCTACCCATAGCCTTACTAACTCAAATATACAATTTACTGAAATATTCATGCTCAATTTGTGGCTAAAAATCAAATTTCCATTTTCTAGGCTTCTTCAATAATTTCCCAAAGTCCTACCAATTTCCATGCCTAATCCATGCATATAATCTTGTATTTAACTTAGAGCATGAAGGAGTTACTTACCTTGACATTGCATGAAGGAATCCTCTCTTTGAATCCTCCCAAAATCACCTAAGCCCAAGAGGAAATGAAGAAAATGAACCAAGAATCCTTGTTTCAAAACATTCTGCCCAGCCTCGATTCTGTACCTGCGGTCCTACCTCCACACCTGCGCTCCCGCAGGTGCGACCAATCTCCCGCACCTGTGGCTGCCTCAACTCCAGCCCAAAATCACACCTGTGCCCCACAGTCTGCATCTGCGTCTTCGCAGGTGTGAAAATTCCATCGCACCTGCGATCCCAGCCAAGCCAGCCCATTCTCGCACCTGCGGCGCGAAAGCCATACCTGCGGCCAAATCCTCGCAGGTGCGGTCACACCAGATGACAGCAACCTCAGTCTTCTTCAACCTCCCAAACTTAATCCGTTAACCACCCGGAATCCACCCGAGGCCCCCAGAACCCTGTCCAATCATACCAACTTATTCCAAAACATAATGCAGACTTCCTCGAGGCCTCAAATCACATCAAACAACATCGAAACCACGAATCGTACCCAAATCCCAACTTTATGAACTTAGAAATTTCCAACTTCTGCACCTGATGCCGAAACCTATCAAATCACGTCCGATTGACCTCAAAATTTGCGCACTAGTCATATTCAACATTACGGACCTGATCCAACTTTCGAAATAGCATTCCGACCTTGATATCAAAACTTCCACTTTCGGTCGGATTTCTCAAAAACATTCAAATTTCTATCTTTAGCCAAATGACTTCAAAATGACCTACGGACATCCAAATTCACTTCCGATCGCGCTCCCAAATCCAGAATCACCACACGAAGCTATTCCCAGACTCGTAATCCCAAACGGACATCAATAACTATGAAATGCACTTCAAGCCCAAATTTATGAAATTCTTCTAAAATGCTAACTTCCAAAATATGCACCGAAACGCTCCCGAGTTATCCAAACCCCGATCCGAACATATGCCCAAGTCCGAAATCATCATACGAACCTGAAGGAACCTTCAAATCCTGATTCGAAGCTCATTTACTCAAAATTCCAATCTTAGTTGATTATTCTAACTTAAGGCTTCTAATATGAGAATTTTCTTTCCAATTCAACTCTCAACTTCCCGAAATTAAATTCCGACCACACCTACGATTCATAGTACCTTAAATGGAGCTGCTCACGATTTCAAACCGCTGAACGATGCGCTAGAGCTCAAAACGACAGGTCATGTCATTACATTTAACATAATAGCCACACGTATCACTCCGATAGCCACTCGTATCACTCTGCCCTAACAATAATACAATATCCACTTGTATGTCTCCGCACAATCATCAATAATGAGATTCCACCCTTATGCTCTGCATAACGACAACAGTGAGATGCCACTCTTATGCTCCGCCTAACAACAATCAATCCACACAACAAATTCACATGTGCTAATATCACAACAACATGACATATCATCTCGTACCACAAGTGTCCCTAGGTCACAACATCTTAACAACAACAATACCAATATCACCACAACACATAGCCCACTGCTCGAACACGATGTATACAAAATCTCAATAACAACGAAACGAATGGGGAAAGTAACTCAACAAATTTAAATAACAACTTTAAATAAAATAGGTTAATGACTTACAATAACTTCAACTTCAATTAATTGTTTAAGAATAAACTCAATAATGAAGATATTTCCATGAAATGATAAAACTTTGAATTCTAGTATATACACATGCTAACAACGAAAGAGATGGCATAAACTAGCAACTATGTCTAAATGCATGAGAATATCCCGACAACGATAGGATATCATGTATCAACAATTTAAATTAAGAATAACTCAATAATAAAGGAAGTCACATAATAATAAAAGAGGTAACAACTTCAAATAAAATATAAGAATAAGCTTGACAAGTAAAAGATATGACATGTGCTAACAACTTCAAATAAAGCATGTGAGAGCAAACTTGAAGAATAAAAGATATAAAATGTGCTAACAACTTCAAATAAATACATGAAAGAAGTCAAACAGTCTAAACCGGTCAATTTCCACATATAAGTCCGAGTATACACTCGTCACCTCACGTACACGCCTTTCACATAATTAAAATAATACAATAATTCCTAAATTCTAAGGGGTAGTTCCCCACCCAAAGTTGTTTACCTCAAAGAAGTTAAATCAATATTCTAAAATGACCTTCTCATGTGAAACAACCTCCGAACGGCTAGAATCTAGCCAAAATAACTTTATATCATAAATAAAAGCCACAAGAAACAATTCCGGAATAATGCTTCAATCTTTAATAAAAACCAAAAAGTCAACCCAAAATATCAACTCCAGGCTTGCACCTCGGAACCTGACAAAACTTAGAAAATTCAAGCACCCATTTCGATACGACTCCAACCATACTAAAATTATCCAATTCTGACATCAAATCGGCCTTCAAATCATCATTTCATCTTTTAGAAAGTTTTTACAAAAATACCCAATTCCTCCTATCCAAATAACTAATTAAATGACGAAAATAAAGATGGAATCATGAAATATAATCAAATTCGGGACAAGAATACTTACCCCAATCTAAATGGTGAAAATTCCCCCCAAATCGAGCTCTCTAACTCAAAAAGGTGATAAAATAACAAAAACCCTCGAAATAGAGTAAATATAAGTCTACCCAAGTATTCCTCTTCGTGATCGCGGAACATGCTTCGCGATTGCGAAGCACAAACACACAAGCTTCAAAAAATGTTCTTTGCGAAAGCGTAATCATTGCCGCGAACGCAAGACACAATACACAGTAACCTTCATGAAGGCGTATTTTCCCTCGCAAACGTGGAGAGCTAAAACCTGATGTCTCTTCCCAGTTTTTCCTTGTACACGATCGCATAATGTCGCTCGCGAATGCAATGGAAACAACCTTTCCAGCTTTTCTAACGCGGTCGCCTCATCGCGACCGCGAAGAACAAAAATGGCGGCTTCCACATAACTCTATGCGAACGTGATTGCTTCATCGTAACTGCACTGAAGAATGCCAGATAACAGAAATCAGTAGTCTAAAACATGAAGAAATGACCCGTAGCCCATCCGAAACACACTTTAGGCCTCTAGGACCGCGTTTGAACATATGAACAAGTTCCATAACATAAAGCGGACCTGCTCGAGGCCTCAAATCACATGAAACAACATCAAAACTACAAATCATATCTTAATTCAAGCCTAATAAACTAATGAACTTTCAACTTCTACAACTCGCGACAAATCATATCAAATTTGCTCGGAATGACCTCAAATTTACATGCAAGTCCCAAATGACACAACAGAGCTATACCAACTCCCTGAATCACAATCCGAACCTGATATCAACAAAGTCAACTCCCAGTCAAACCTCTCAACCTTCCAAACCTTCAACTTTCCAAATTTCGCCAAAATGCATCAAAAAATGCCATTCTGGAGTTGTCTACTCATAATGAGTAATCAATCCCGAATCATCTGAAAACCAAACCCGACCATGCACGCAAGTCATAATACACAATACGAAGTTACTTGAGACCTTAAGCCACTGAACGGAATGCTAACTCTCAAAATGAACGGTTGGTTCGTTACATTCTCCCCTTCTTAAACAAATGTTCGTCCTCGAACTTGCCAAGAACCGTTCCGAAGCCACGATATCACTGAATGTACTCACCAAACATATACTCACGGGTGATCCCACATCAACCCATTACACATAAGCCCGACAACACCATCTCAACTGAAGATTTTTCCTTCCACCCACACCGATAAGTCTTAGAGCCAAAATTTTCACCATCTGATCATCTCCTCAAGACCCGATTACTATATGAACACACTTTATCAACCTCAACCAGCTACCATAACTCATGCATACACCCACAAGGTATGAACACCCGACGTCATACATCGCCCATATGCCCAATAACAACATCTCTTACTACAATAGCTGCCCAAAAGAAAATCCATCACCGACAAATAACCTCATATCAATTAAATCTTGTCCAAAACCTTCCCAATGCTGACAACGATGCAAGAAACATGAAGATTTCATAACCATTCACCAAAATCAACAAGTCACACCCAACGCCACCCGGTCACATACCTCACAAGCTAAACCCAATAAGTACAACACGAATATGACTAAATATGAAAAGAGAAATACATGACAGAAATATCAAACAAGTCTGACAAGCACAACTCCCTATCAGTACCATACTACAAATCCATTCCACAAGGGAGAATCAAAAAATATATGAACTAATCGCAAGGATATCATCTTATTATAAATCCACTGTGGCACGTAGTCCGGTTCAAACATATCAAACCACACAAAAATGTGACGATCCCATCCTTAGCTATGAATCACTAGTAGAATGCACATCACACCAATCGAAACCTTCCATTAACTCAATTCCGTGAAACAAAATCACAACGCGTAACAGACTTCCCATACTGGTAGAGTACCTAAATCACAAATCGTAACCAAATCTTCTAGAAATCACATCAAAACCTACCATAATGAGTAACAAAAAGTTCATTCTAGTCTCGTAGCTCTTGATAGGGAACAAACTGAAATGATAGACACGGGCTACCACTATAGAGTCTCTCAACAAAGGTAAACGCATAATCAAAGTACAAGAATCACGAAATACACCCATATATGAAGCAAGATAAGAGGATTCACTCTAATAAATAAAACCAAATCAAAATAAGACTGATTCCACTCTATGAAAAATCTAAACCATACCTGTAACGACATGATCTGGTGTGGCGGCCTCAACCCTAATAAGGAAGCATATCAATGGGATGAGCCTCTTCTTCTAGGGTGCCCTCTACCCGCCTGTCATCCACCCCTAGCTGGCTGTGGAGGTGGAGTAGCAACTTGAATGGAGCCCATGGCCTGAGTGCTATGATGAAATCCACCTCTACCGAGTCTAGGAATCATGATGTGCCTAGCATCACCACATTCATAACAACCCCTTTGGGGGCGTGGCTTCTAGTACTCAGTCCTTGCCGGATAATTGGAATAACTATTATAGGAACCTCGTGCGGGTGGTGCACTAAAAGATGATGGCCCCATATGAGTACCCTAAGGTCCCTGACTAACTGGAGCACCATGAGTAGTCTGAAGTGCAGACTGGACTGGGCAACTACCCGAGTCTCCGTCGTGAAGGGTCATAGCTGAAGAGTAGAACCCACTAAATCCTCCAGAACCTCGAGATATTTTGGCCTCCTTTTCCTCTCTCTCCTCACCCCCAATACGCTATAACCTCCTGGAAATCTCCACAACCTGCTGAAATAGAGTATCAATCTTTGGTGCCACGGTGCAACTGCTCGAACTATGTGCGCCACACACCATGAGGGTCTGGGGAACAAACTCCCTCAAAAACATCTCTGAAAACTGAGTCCAAGTGAATGGTGTTGAATTAGTTAGCCTACCCTCCTCATAAGACTGCCACCACTAATACCCTTCTCCCAGCAGCTGAAATGTAGTAAAAGAAATCGCGCTCACCTCCAAAATACCTATGCTGCAGAGAATACATTGACACTTCTCTAGAAAACCCTGTGCATCCTCGGTAGGTTCTTTAGAAAACCCTGTGCGTCCACGGAGCTACTGGTGGCTGTTCAACTGCTACTCTAGTAGGTGCTTTAGCTGCGACACGTGCCCCTCATCGTCCTCTACCCCGGCCTCAGCCTCTCGCGGCTCTAGCAGGGGGCGCAGGTGTCTGCTCGACTAACCCTGTAGGGGGTCCTCACCATCTGTGAGAGAATAGAGATACAAAGGCTTAAAATCCGAATCAACAAACTCGCACAATAGGAAAGAAAGAAGTGGAATTTTCCTAATAGTTCCGTAGCCTCTTGAAGATAAGTACAAACATCTCCATACGATCCGCAAGACTCTACCAAACTTGCTCGTGACTCATATAACCTATGAACCTAGAGCTCTGATACCAACTTGTCATGACTCAAAACCCCGCCTTAGGCATCGTGATGGCACCTAGTCTCTAATATTAGGTAAGTTGATTACTTACAATAATTTAAGCCAGTTTAACAATGATATTTTAAAAGAAAGTTTAATATATAAACCGAAATAAAGGTGAACAAGCCTAGGCGACAATAATCATAACAACCTCCCAAGACTAGGTAATACAGAGTCACAAACTCTAACAGAATACATAGAAAGATCTCAGAAATTGAAATAAAATACTGTTCGGATAACAAGCTGAAAGTACAATAAAAAGGAGACTGCGACGACCAAGCAACTCTACCTTGAATCCTCGTGATCAATAAGCTAACTCTGCCTGAGTCCGATATCTCAAATACCTCGATCTGCACAAAAATATGCAGAAGTGAAGTATGAGTACACCACGGTTAGTACGCAATAAGTATCAAGACTAACCTCGGTGGAGTAGTGACGTGATACAAGTCAAGATACCTATTAGTCAAAATAACGTGTGCAATTTAGAAGTATAAAGCTAATAATGAAAGCATGAATCAGTAAATGGGAAAAAGAATCAACATGTGTTATAAAGAGTAAAGTAATAAGAACACCATTAAAGTACCATTGAAACCAAATAAGGAAAATGAATAACAATCAATTATTCAAGCCGTTCTAATACAAGTCTCACAACGAAGTTACTCTGAGATACGTCATCTCATAATTACAAGTCACGACTCCCAAATCACGAATATGCTCATGACACCTTGTGACCACATTTACAATCACCACCGCACAGACAAATCATGTGCTAATATCTCAATCTGCACAGCATGGGCACATGCCCACAATTACAATGGAAGTAGATAATATAAGAATACATGGGTAAGATCAATGAATGTCAGGTTTCATACTCTCGAACTGATGTAGGTTGCATGCTACAGTGTATGCTTGTGTGAGTATACTATCATAGTCCAAGTCAACAAGTAATGTCAAAGGCATCGAGTTACCCATTGAAAGCAACACAACAAGTCACGTAAGGTGCATCACATAAACAAGGAAATTACACCATATCACGAATATCATCAAGATAATACCCCTAGGCCATCACATATCATCCCTGACATAGCCATTGTTATCTCTCCGTATTGATAACATCATAATAGCCACCCTATCGCTCCGCCCAAATATATAACATAATAGCCACCTGTATCACTCCGATAGACACCCGTATCACTCCGCATAAACTCCGGGTCCAAACCTCAGAAGTCAACAAAATACAAACACGCATTTAGATACGAGTCCAACCATACTTAAATTATCCAATTCCAACATCAATCGTCCTTCAAATCATCATTTTACATTTTAGAACGTTTTTACAAAAATTCCCAATTTCTCTAATCCAAATCACTAATTAAATGATAAAAATAAATATTGAATTATGAAGTATAATCAAATATGGGTCAAGAATACTTACACCAATCCAAATAGTGAAAATTTCCTCCAAAATCGCGCAAAACCGAGCTCTCTAACTCAAAAAAGTGATAAAATATGAAAACCCTTGAAATAAAGTAAATATAAGTTTGCCCATGTATTCCTCTTCACGATCGCAGAACATGTTTCGTGATCCCGAAGCACAAAATCACAGATGCAAAAAATGTTCTTTGCAAACGCGTACTCACTTCCCTGAACGCGAACCACAATCTCTAGAAATCTTCGTGAACGCGGTGAGTAAATCCCTAGTACCTCTTCCCAGTTTTTCCTTGTACGCGATCGCGCAACATCGCTCGCGAACGTGGTGGAAACAACCTTCCCAGCATCAGGAACGCGATATTCTCTTCGCGAATGCAAAGAACAAAAATGCCAGCTTCCACATGACTCTATGCGGACGCGATTGCTTCATCGCGACCGCACTGAAGAACGCCAGATAATAGCAATCTGCAGTCCAAAATATGGAGAAATGGCTTGTAGTCCGTTCAAAACACACTGAGTCTCCTCGGACCCCGTCGAAACATACCAAAAAGTTCCATAGCACGAGGACTCAAATCACATCAAACAACATCAAAAGTATGAATCACACCTCAATTCAAGCCTAATGAACTAATGAACTTTCAAATTCTACAACTCGCGCTGAATCATATCAAATCAAATCAGAATGACCTCAAAATTTGCATGCAAGTCCCAAATGACACAGTGGAGCTATAACAATTCCAAGAATCGCAATCCGAACTTGATATCAACAAAGTCAACTCCCGATAAAACACTCAACCTTCCAAACCTTAAACTTTTCAACTTTCGACAAAATGCATCAAATCAACCTACGAACCTCCAAATCAAAATCCGGACATACGCCTAAGTCTAAAATCACCATACGAACCTATTGGAATCATCAAAATACCATTCCATAGTCCTCTACTCAAAAGTCAAACTCCAGTCAACTCTTACCACTTAAGCTTCTATAACAAGAATCATTCTTCTAAATCAATCCCGAATCATCCAAAAACCTAACCTGACCATACACGCAAGTCATAATACACAATAAAAATCTACTGAAGACCTTAAGCCCGCCGAATGTAATGCTATTCTCAAAACGATCGGTCGGATCGTTACACTAACTCATTTGGCTCTTCTTTATCATATTGGGGTTTCCACTGTTTTAAAAGCTCCAATTGCATTATGTAACACAATCATGAATTCTGTCATGGTGTTTGGGATTCACCAACTAACATTTTCAATGATTTTTTCAACTAGTGAGTTTTTCCACTGCAGTATTCTAGACGCAATAAGTGATACAAATTTGGGGAAGGAAGAAGAAAGAGAAAAAAATGAGTAAGACTGAATTCTAATACATTATTTTGTAATGGTAAATTGTATATGCTAATGTAATTAAGTGATAACATCTTTAGAAGAGGTAAATAAGTTTATAATATAGTATAGATATGTAAAAATTTCAAAAAATAGACTTATAAAACTAGAGAAAAGCAAGCTAAGAGCTCCTTTTATAAACTTTACTACCAATATGCTTCTATTTTTGAAATATGGCAGAATATGCTCATGTTGAAGATTTTATTACATGGATGCCCCTCCTTTATTTCCTATGCCAGGACTCCATCAAAGGTCTTTCCCCCCATTCTTTTCTTTTCTTTGTTTTTTGGGTCTTTTTTACTTTCTTTTCTTTTTCATTTTATTGTTGTTTCTAATTTTGTTTTTTTCTTTGTAATAAATTTTGTACTCTTTTTCAATTTCTTTTTAAATTACCTTTTTTATAGTTATTGTTTTCTTTGTTTATTCTTCCTAGTAACAATCCCTCACAACTTTTCATTTTTTAAAATTGGTTTTCATCATTTTTCTTAAATAATTTTTTTCTAGCAAAATCTCTTCGTCCAAAATATTTTTCACTAATTTGTTTTTTAATTTTTTAATTTTATAACTATTATTTTTTCTTTCTAATGATATTCTGCACTTTTTCAGTTTTTTTTTTTTCTTTTTTTCTTTTTTTTTTTTTGTAGTTAATTTTTCTTGTTAGTTTTTCTTCTTCTTTTTATTCCTTTTCCTTTTTTCCAGCAACAATCTCTCATTTTTTATTTTCTTTTTCCTTTTTTATTTTTATTATTTTCCACTATATATTCTTACAAATATAACAACAAACTCAGTAGTTTCCCATAAGTGGGGTCTAGGGAGGGTAGGATGTACGCAATCTTACCCCTAACCCTGGAAGGGCAGAGAGGCTGTTTCCGATAGACCCTCAACTAGAGAACGACTAAGAAAGAAAAGGTAATTGCAAAAAGTAGGAATAATAGCAAGATGAAATAAAAATGAGTCCAAGAAGGCAGTTAAACTTTAGGTAGTAATAGCCATATATGAATAAAAGATATCATAATAACACTAATTTTAGCAAACTGAGTAAGACAAAGAGAAACACTCGACTACCTACGAACGTTCTACCCTAATCTTTGACCTCCACACCCTCCTGTCGAGGGCCATGTCCTCAATCAGCTCCAGCTGCGCCAAGTCCCGCCTATTAATCTCTCCCCAAGACTTGTTCGGCCTACCTCTACTCCTCCTGCTGCCAACCGAGGCTAACCGCTCACACCTTCTAAATGGGCTTCTATACTTCTCCTTTTTCCCGAATAACTTTATTATTAATTTTATTAAACCGGGTATTCCCACACATCCACTCAACATCGTCATCTCAGCTACTTTTAGCTTATGGGTATGAGATTTCTTGATCGGCCAATATTTTGCTCCATACAACATAGTCGATCAAACTACAACCTTGTAGAAACTTACCTTTAAGACTCAATGACATATTCGTATCACATAAGATACCGAAAGCGAGCCTCAACTTTATCCATCCTGCTCCGATACGATGCGTCACATCTTCATCAATCTCCCCATTACCTTGTATTATAGATCCAAGATACTTGAAACTAACTCTCTTGGAGATGACTTGCATATCAGGCCTCACCTCCATATCCCCTTCATAAGTACCATTTCTGAACTTTCACTCCATGTATTCCGTCTTGGTTCTGCACATCTTGAAACGCTTTAACTCTAGGGTCTTTCTCCAAACCTTCAACCTCTCGTTAACACTTCCCCTGTCTCATTAATTAAAACTATGTCATCCGCAAATAACATACACCATGGCACCTCATTTTGAATGTGTCTCGTCAATGCGTCCATTGCCAAGGAAAAGAGGAATGGACTAAGAGTTGATCCCTGGTGCAACCCCATTATAACCGAAAAGTATTTTGAATCTCCTCCCGCTGCCTTAAGCTGAGTCTTAGCTTCATCATACATGTCCTTAATCACCCTAATGTAGGATACCAGGACCCTTTTAGCCTCTAAGCATCACCAGAGAACCTCTCTCATGACTTTGTCATATGCTTTCTCTAGGTCAATGAACACCATGTGCAAGTCCTTTTTCATCTCCCTATACCGCTCCACCAATGTCCTCACAATGTGAATGGCTTCCATAGTCGAACGCTCCAGCATGAAATCGAAGTGGTTCTTAGAAATGGACACCCTGGTCCGCACCCAGACTTCAACCACTCTCTCCCAAACTTTCATAATATGGCTTAGTTGCTTAATCCCACTATATATTCTTATTTTTTAAATATTATTCTTTCTAGTAAAATTTCTGTCTAAAATATTTTTGTCACTCTTTTTCACTTTCTTTTATTATTTTTTTATTGTTATTATTTTTACTTTATTTTTAATAAATTTATGTACTCTTTTAATCATAGTATATAAATATGTAGTATACCAAGAATATTGGGTATACCATTTATATACTCAAATAAAGTATACCTTGTGTTCAACACTAGTCATGGTATACATATGTCTAATACATAAAGAATATCAGGAATACCATGATTAAACAGTAATCATAGTATCCCAATGTGTAATATACCAAGAATATCGGGAATACATTTAATATACTCAAACAAAGTGTACCATGATTCATTACTAATCATGGTATATATATGTGTAGTACACCAAGAATATTAAGAACACTAATTTAATAGTAATCATGGTATACCAATGTGTAGTATACTTAGAACATTGAGAATACCATTTAATATACTCAAATAAGGTATAACATAATTCACTAGTAGGTATGGTATACCAAAAATATCATGATTGTTGAATCATATCATGCATTGTTATTGTCTAAATATAAATCTTTCTCTTCTACTCTCTCATAGACGGTAAGAACTCGTGCTTCAGCAGGTGACAGAGAGGTCGTATGTAACAACCCAACCAGTCATTTTACTTTCTATATCTCCATTCCCCTAATTAAGGCTCCCTGTATGTGCTTCTACTATTTTATGACTTGCGGGGATGGTAGGTTTGGTTTTGGAAGGTTCAGATTGAAATCAGAACACTTAGTTCCTTAATAGTGGCCTAGATGACCAAGTTTTAGTTGAGTCAATATTTTGAGTAAAATACCCAGGATTCGAGATTTGGTGGTTTTAATAGGTTTGTATGATGTTTTTGACTTGGGCGTGTCTTCGGATCGAGCTTATGGTGATCATGTTTCGACACTCAATGTTGAAAGTTGGCACATTGAAGGTTTTCAAGTTCTTTAAATTTGGTTTGAAGTAGAATTTGATATTATCGAGGTCCATTTGTGATTTTGAGCCTGGGAATAGGTCCATATGGTAATTTATAACTGGTAAGAAGATTTTTCCATCATTCTGAGTTGTCTAAGTATGATTCGTCTCGTGTTGTGCTAGTTGAAGAAGTTTGAAGTTCACAAGTTGATTAATTTGGTTTTAAGGTGTGATTCTTAGTTTTGACGTTGTTTTATGTGTTCCAGGCTTCAAGCAAGTCCATATTATGTTTATGAACTTGTTGGTACAGTTGGAAGGGGGTCCCGGGTCGCTCGGGTGAGTTCCGGACCACCCGGAGCTAAGTTTAATTTCTATAATTTTGCTGTTCTAGTTTCCTTCTTCATTAACGCGGAAAATGCCTCGTGTTCGCGACGATGGAAATGGGGCTTGGGACTTTTTTTCTACACGTTCTCAATAGTAGGGTCGCGATCGCGAAGCTTTGAACACCGGCTTCTGCATTCACGATACCCTGGTCGCGTTCACGTAGAAGGCCTGGGGCTGGGGTCGGGCAAGTCAAATGCCCTTTGTGTTCATGAAGTTGCGCAGGGTCTGTTCAATGCGTTCAAGTGGGTTTTCTCCCGATCGCAAAGAAGCTTTTCACGGGCTTTGGAAGGTTTGCCTTCGTGATCGCGGGGGCATTTCCGCGATCACGAAGGAGGAAGACCTTGGCAGAAACTTGATTAAAAATGGGACTTAGGCTCATTTTGTTCATTTATCTCAACTTGTGGCTGGTTTTAGAGTTCTTTGGAGAGGACTTTTCATCTAGCACCTTGAGGTAAGTAATCTCTACATAATGTGAGTTTAATACATAGATTATGGGTAAAGTTTTACATGTAAATTGTGGAAATTTTAGAATTTTGTTGAAAAACATAGATTTTGGTAAAAATGGGATTAGACCGGAGAAATGATTATGGAAATGACTAGAAATTATATATTTGTGTTCGTGAGGTTATGGATAACATTTATTTAGGAAAATGTTCAAAATCCAGGCATGTGAGCCTGATGGTGAATTTTACGAATCTTCCAAATTGGGGTGGGTAATTACTCTAATAGTTAAATTATGAACTTTTGAGCATATATTGATTAGTTTGTACGATATTTGGGCTAGTTTCGGATTGCTAGGAACTGAATTGAGGCTATTGGTGTGGTTTGTGGACCGGGAAGAGACTTGGAAATGAGGTAAGTCTCTTGCCTAACCTTGTAAGACAGAATTATCCCTGTTTTTAAATTGTTATTTGCTAATACTTGTGGGTGCTACATACGTGCGACGTGACGAAAGTCCATAAGTAACTAAAATCATATTTATGTCCGAGTAGATTTAGGACTTTACCATGCAATACTTGTATTACTTTAACCAACCTTGGTAGTTTAATTACTTGAGTTAATAATTAAAGTTGGATATGGGATTTATGAGAACGAGCTTCATTACCTTGAGAATAATTGATTGTTAATAATAATTATTCCTTCTTTGAGTATTAATCCTGTGTGGTAGTCATTGATTGGAGTTTTTAGAGTTTCGCCATTTCCTGTGGATCGGCCGAATGCCTGGGCAGTATATTTAGATACATATATGGTTTGCGCCGGTGGACCCTCAACAGTGTACACACTATTCTGGGTCGGTCCATAGGACCTCGACATTAAATGTGCGTGATTTTGCTAGGAGTCTGATTATACTTAATAATTCTTTCTTGACTTGAGACTTGATAATTATTTGGTGGCTCTTACGTGTTAAAAATTGACATGTGATAATTGTTGATACCCAATTTTTCCTCAAATTATTTTCAAACTTGTATATATACTTTCAAAATCACTCTTTAGAGTAACTGGTATTTTTCTCACAGTTTTTCGTATTTTTATCAAATTATTTTACTGTTTATTTAACACTTTATATTCCATAATTATTCATAAACGATATAGTTTCAAATCATTTTCTTGCTCAATATGTTATTTATATCCTATTTAATTCCCTTAGGATTATTATTTCACTAATTAGGCAATATTGGCATTATTTAGTTAATTTCAGCAGTTTTTGCGATTATAGAACAAATGTACATTTATACCATTTTAAAATCAATTAATGATCATTTATTTTTTTTATATATTAGTCAATTGCCTTAATTTCATTTATTTGGTCTCAATTTCTTTTTTACACAATTATTAGTTATTTTATTAATTAATTATCTAATTTAATTGGGTATTTAATTAGCCACATTTTATTTAAATTATAACCAGCTTTAAACCCAACCCACCTGACCCTTTAATACCTAACCAGCCCAACCCAAGACCAGTTCATATCCGGCCCAACCCCACACTTGATCTGAACCATTGATCAAATGAGATCAACGGTCCAGATCAATGTTACCTTAATTAACTCTCAATGACTACCCCCTCCGACCCCTCATTCTCTCTCTATCTCTCTCTGTTACGCTCTAGTTCTCTCTAGAAGCCTCCTTTAGCTTCTCTCCTCCGATGGAGTTCGGTCACCTTCTCCAGCTGGTTCTCTCACCAGAAACCATGGCTCCTCATCGCCTCTTGGTTACCCACCCACCTTGCACCGGTCTAGTGATACTCTGGGGCTCTCAGGTGAACCTGGAGCGGTCCAATTCATCTCCCATGGTCCCATGCCACTTTTCGGCCTCCCCGGCCATTTGAATAAGGATTATAACCTATTCCGGCTTAGGCCGGTGCCGTCTTTGAGGTTCTTCCTACTTCTCTGGGTTCCACAAAACCCTAACCCTATGTCTTTCGATTTATTCTAGATCTGCTTTAGATCTATAGTATTACAAAGCTTTTTTTCTATGTTTTTCTCTGAAAACTTTCATCTTTAAACGATCTTTCAATTTTTAAAACTAGGTTTTCACAAACCCCTTTCAAAAATCAATTTTCTTTTACTTCTACTTTAATGTTATTTTATGATTTTCTCTGTTAATACGTTTTGATTCAATGCTTCTTACTAAAAACCCCAATTTTTAGGGTTTCAGTCCATCTTGTTTGCTATGTTTAGCCAATCTGTATACTTCTTCTAGACTCTCTATGTGCTCTGTGCTTCTTACTCTAATTCGTGGTTGGGGTTTCTGAATATCTACTATTCCTTTCGCTTAGGGTTTCTCTGAACTTTGGTGCTAGTTATGGTTTAATAGATCTGATTATTGATTTAATGGTTGTTCATCTGATACCTTCTACTGACTCTGTGTATCTCTTTGCATAGTTGTGATCTTTTCTTCGAACCTTTGACTTTGTATGTTCTGTACTGATTTTTCGAATTTGTTTCCCTTGATTGTGTGATACTTTCCTTGATTATGCCTGATTCTCTGTGATTTCAATTACAGTCAAGATTCCCTCGACTAATTTTCAGAATTAAACTCGTACTTTGCTTTGTGAATATGCTATCAGTTTTACTTTCCTTAATTATGTGTTATGAACCTGGTCTTTATGACATACTCCATGCTTTTACTACCCTTATTATAGCAAAATCACTATAGTTGATTCCTCTCCCTAATTTAACTCTGACTGGCTCGTTTGAACTTGACTCCCTAATTAAAGGGAGTCCATGCGTTTAATTGATACTGATTGGTTATTATTTCCATAATTATGTTAGACTAGTTACCCCTTGCCTTATTTTCTTTATTCGTTTTCAGAATTATAAACACCCTACTCTCTTTAGCATAAGATACCAATAGATACACGAACACATACACACAAACAACTCTCATATTGCTCTGAACTCTCACTTGCTTTGCTGCATATTCTCTCTTGTTCCTCTGGCTACTCAGTCGGCTGAAAGCAAAGACTGAGTAACTTATTGCTGCTCTATTGCTCTGCATACCACTGTCCTATTGCTCCACTTCTCTGTACCTTGTTGTTCTATTCTAACTCTTAACTGGTATGTTTCTAGTTTAAGTTTATAACATCCAACTCAATGTGTTTCTGTTTGTACTAAGGTTCTTGTTCTTCCTCTCATGCCTCTACTTTTGGTTCTGCTGCTTGCCTTGTAGCTAGTGTATTTGCCTTGCCCATGTGACCTTTCTTTCCTTCTATGTTTAGCATGTCTACTTGTTTATGTGATTCCCCTTTCCCTTTGGTCTAACATGTCTATTGCTTTTCCTTATATGTTTCCATCATGAATCTGCCTGACTCCCAACACTATGAGCATGTACCTCCTAATACTTAGTTATTATGTAAATCCTAATCCTGGACCTAGTATGTAACTCTGTTTGACACCCACTCAATCTAATGATGTTAGAGTCTTGGCATGAACATTCTGTGATAACTAGGATGTGATTGTTTAAATCCTATAGCACTATCCTGAGGATTATTTGTGTGCAAGTCTGCTTATACTATGTGACTTATTTGTCCCCAGTTCCCCCTATCCCTATTTGTGTTTGCTTCCTAAACCATGTATGTTCTGGGTTGCTGATTGTCCTACTTCTTTCTTCTGCAAACCAGTTTTCACAAAACAAACTCTCATGTTGTTCTCTGAAGCTATTTTCAAAATAGTTATTTCAAAAGCTACTTTTCAGACTCAACTCTTTTTAAACTATGGGCACATCACACTACTCTTAGTTCTAAGTTCAGCCTCCTTCGTGTGAGCACTGCCTTAGGGACCATTTTGAGTACCCATTGAACTCTGACACACTGGGCTGGCATTCCGCACTGCACTTACTCATTCCTGGGTAGGGTACTTGGGTGGGAGCATTGCCTGGGGTCCTCTGAGATCCTTAGGAACTCTGACACACCTGGGTTACTGTTAGGCTCCCTATAGTAACTTCTTAATTTTAATTTTTGTGCAACGCTGGTCTGTAATAGTTTGTTGTAAAAATGAATCTGGAGCTGGATAGTGAAATGGGTAGGATTATGCATGCTTAGTATAATTACGGGTAGAAACCATGCTATAGGGTTTATTTTGTATATGTGTGCAATAGTCACCATGTTTAGGAATACCTGTCATGCATGCATTAGAGAACAAGTTTTAGGCCTGCTTATCTCAGCATCTTTGCCATACTCATGCCTCACTTAGAAATCCTGTTCATAGTTAAATAACCATAAAATGGTTGCTATAATGTTATTGTCTCTGCATCTTCACGATCACCATGTCTAGAAATCATGTTTTAGGTTAAAAACATTAATTATCGATATTTGCATTAGGAATCATGCGCTAGGTTCAGCAACTTAACTACGCTTATGTATATCCTGTTTTGAGTCAAAAATATGTGTTAATAAGTAAATTCCGTCCCCTAAAAAAAATAATAGATTCTGGTTTCTGAAAACGTTTTGTGCATTTAGAAAAACATGCGTAGGTTTTCATCATTCTACACCCTGTATGCATTTAGATATCATGTTTTGTAGGACACTACATTCACATTAGTTTAAATACACACCTCTTTTACCACGACTAAGTCTAAACAGGATAACTTGAGTATTTTTAACCCGCCTAGGCAAGCCTTAGGTATTAAGCTTATTAAAACCGGAAAAACTGTCTCTTTTATTGTTTGGCTAATTACATATCAGAATTCATAGTCTAAAACTGGTAGAAAGACATCTTCTAAAACTCAGTAATGAGACTGCCCCATTACTGTATTCTCACTTAGACATCCTGCCTTAGGTTTTGAAATTCAAAGACCTCTTTGTGTTTGAGTTGTGCTAATTGTGTGTATTAATTTGTGGAGGAATTCATGAGCCTCATATCTGCTCCTGTGTGTCTCCTATACTTGCAGTCCTAAATATTTTTTTTGTCGCTTAGAATTTGTCCTTTAAACCTAGGGGTTCTGCCTAGTACCTACTCTCCAGGATAGTAGTCCTAATCTCCTCCGGGACTGATAAGATGGGACGTGTAATAGCACGCAATAGAATCCGTGCCCAACACATGCTTTAATTACCTTCACGGGTTGGGAAGGGTAGAAAATGGATATGGTGACCAGTGTGCTAATACAATGTGTAGCCTCTTCTCGAGGAGTGATTACCGGGTATTGCATTGACGTGATCCATATTATTTTAAACCTAGGACATTTTCTCAAATGTTTACTTTTAATTTCTTTTAAACTTTCAATAAAACTTCAATACTTGTTTGAAATCCCCTCTTATCTGAGCCTTGCTTGTTATTTGCTCATTGTTTGAATTCACAAAACCATTTGGCCGGGACCCACAATTGTGGATCTTGAGGGGTGCCTAACACCTTCCCCTTGGGATAACTTCAAGCCCTTACCCAATGTCTGGTAATGCAGACTAGTTCATGAGTTAATTACTCAAGGTTCCCTAACGCACCATAAAAATCATTAGGTGACGACTCTTTCTTTAAACTTCTTCCCTCCGAAGGAGTTTGTCCAAAAAAGTCAAGAACCCGATCTCCGAACCTAAGTCTTTTGGGGGCGAGGAGAGAAAGGTGGACCGACAATAATTGGAGATTTAAAATTGATATTATGTTAAACAATCATTAGTGATTGTTTCCTATTCCATTGTTACTGTTGTATTTCATGCCTGGTTATAAATCCCTCATGTTATTTATTGACCTTTAGTAAGTGTCGATGTTGACCCCTCGTAACTACATCTTAGAGGTTATACTAGATACGTACTAGGTACATGTTGTTTACGTAATTATGCTACACTTTTGCACTAATCGTGCATGATTTAAGGCAGGTACATCTGGTGGCCAATTAGGCACGCATCCCCGTTACCCGAAGACAAAGTGGTGAGATGCTTCCTATTCTCTCTTCTGGAGCACCCGAAGTCTCCTCCTTGTATATTCTACTAGTTTGCTCGCGTACTTGTGACACCGAGTTTTGGAAACTATTAGTAGATATTCATGATTTTTGTATATCAATTTCACTCATATGTTTTATTTTATGCTTTATATCACTCTGGTAATTTACTCATAGTTTATTGATTAAATAAAATTCATGACTTTAAAAATATTAAAATAAATAATTAAATGGATAGTTCCGAATTGGCTTGCCTAAGGGTGACGTTGGGCTCCATGACGGCTTATAGTGGGTGGGTCGTGAAAGCTTTATAGACCCGGCCACATCTCAGGCGAGAAAGGGAGCATACCCTTACCGCTCAGGCTCTAGGGCTCGCTACTGTCGTATATCAAACCCTAGGTGCACTACCTGTAGGTGACGCTCAACTAGTTACAATAGTTATACCAGAGCCCAGACTAGCTGCGACCGTTGAGCAGCAAAAGCGGTTGGACAGATGGACCAGGCTACATCCTCCTGTCTTAGGCAGTGAGTGAAATGAGGACCTATTGGAATTTATTGATCGTTGCAGAGACATGTTTCACAATATTGGATTATTGGAGTCCAACGGGGTGGACTTCACAATATTTTAGTTGGAGGGCAAGGCCCGTAGATGGTGGCTTTCTTATCTCTGTATCAGGCCAAGTAGGTTCACCTCCCTTTACTTGGGACCAATTCACACATCTCTTGCTAGAGAGATATATCCCACCCTCTCATAGGGAAGAGTTGCGGGGTCAGTTTGAGTAGTTCTAGCAGGGATAAATGCCGGTGTTCGATTATAAGGTGAGGTTCTCTGAGTTGTCATGCCACACACTTATGATACTCCCCACAGATGTAGAGAGAGTGCGGCGGTTTATTGCGGGCTTGCATTATGGCATCCCAGTTATTATGGCCTGAGAGGTTGAGATGGCAACTTCTTACGAGCAGGTTGTGGAGATAGCTCAAAGGATCAAGGGCATCCGTCAGCAGGGCCGAGAGCATGCGTCGAGGGATAAAAGGCCTCGATATTCGGGAGGATTAAATAGTGCTCCACCTAGGGGTAGAGGTCAGTTTATGAGAGGCAAGTCTAGCAGGACCACGTATTCAGCACCACCGCCTTCTCAGGGTACTCTAGTGCGATCCTATTTCAGCGCCATTCTAGAGAGCTCCTACTGTCCATCGGCTATTTAGGGTTCTTCTAGTGGGTATTCAGGTCACCAGGGTCAAACATAGGGTGATTCATATTTTGCACTGAGAGGTTTCTATGAGTATGGGGAGCTAGTTCATATGAGGTGATTTTGCCCTAGGCTTCGGGGCAAGGCAGTATAGAAGGGCCATCAACCATGATCACTTCACTAGTTACTGCACTGCCCGTTTAGCCAGCCATAAGCGAAAGGCAGGTGGGCAGGAGTCGCCCTAGAGGTGGAGGCCATCCAGGTGGGGCTCCAGATAGGTTCTATTCCTTTCCAGCTAGACCAGATGTAGTAGCCTCAGATGCTGTGATCACATGTATTATTTCTTTATGCGTTAAGAATTCTTTGGTACTATTTGATCTAGGGTCTATTTATTCATATGTGTTTTCTTTATTTTCTCCTTATCTGGATGTGTCTCTTGAGTCTTTGGGTGCTCCTGTATATGTGTCAATGTCAGTATGTGATTCTATTATTATGGATCGGGTTTATCGGTTTTGCATTGTGACTTATGGTTGTGACATCTGAGCGGATATTTTGTTGCTTGATATGACAGACTTTGAGGTCATCCTTGACATGGACTGGTTGACTCCATATCATGCCATTCTAGACTGCCATGCCAAGACTATTACTTTGGTGATGCTGGAGTTTCCTGGTTGGAGTGGAGGGGTTCATGTATCAATACATATAGTCGGGTTATATCTTTTTTACATGCTCGGCATATGGTCAAGAATGGTTGTGTAGTCTATCTAGCTTATGTTCGGGATACTAATGTGAAAAATCTCACGATTGATTCAGTTCCCGTGGTGCAGGAATTATTCGATGTGTTTCCTTCTAAGCTACCAGGCATGCTACCAGATCATGATATCGATTTTAGTATTGATTTGGCGCCAGGAACCTAGCCTATGTCTATTATACCGTACCTCATGGCTCCGAAGGAGTTGAAGGAACAACTTGAGGAGTCCTGTGGTGTCACTCGGCAATGATGACGATGTCCTGTGATATCAAGAGAGGCTATGTGTTCCAGATGTGGATGATCTCCGGGAAAGGGTAATGGCAGAGGCTCACAACTCCAGTTATTCAGTACACCCAGGTTCTACGAAGATGTATCATGATCTCAAAGAAATTTATTGGGGGAATGGTATGAAAATGGGTGTGGCGGACTTTGTGGCTAGGTGTCCGACTTGTCAGCAAGTGAAGGCAGAGCATCAGAGGCCCGGTGGATTGATGCAGCTTATGGATATACCAATATGGATATGGGAGATGATCAATATAGACTTTGTGGTGGGGTTACCTCATACTCCATGTAGGTTCTTCTATGTTTTGGGTAATAGTGGATCAGCTCACGAAATCAGCTCACTTCTTGCCAGACAAGTCCACCGATACTGCAGAATAGTATGCTCAGTTGTATATCAAAGAAATAGTAAGGCTCCATGGCACTCCAGTATATATTATCTGGAAGAAATTTCAGCAAGGTTTGGGTACTCAGGTAAATCTCAGCATAACTTTCCACCCAAAGACGGACGGTCAAGCAGAGCAGACTATTCAGACTCTTGAAGATATGTTGCGGGCTTGTATTTTAGATTTCGAGGGTAGCTGGGATGATCACTTGCCGTTTATAGAATTTCCTTATAATAACAGTTTTCATGCTAGTACTCAGATGGCCCCATTTGAGGCATTGTACGAAAGGAGATGTAGATCTCCGATCGGGTGGTTTGAGGTTGGTGAGGCAGAATTGTTAGGACCAGATCTTGTGCACCAAGATATGAAAAAAGTAAAAGTCATTCAGGAAAGGATGAAGACTGCTCAGAGTCGTCAGAAATCCTATGCGGACGTTCGTCGAAGATATTTGGAGTTCCAAGTAGATGATTGGGTATTCTGGAAGGTGTCTCCCATGAAGGGAGTAATGCGGTTTGGGAAGAAAGAAAAATTGAGCCCTAGGTATGTCGGGCTGTATCAAATCGCTCAAAGGATAGGACAGGTGGCCTATCGGCTGGAATTGCCCCCTGAAATGTCATTAGTGCACCTGGTGTTCCATGTGTCTATGTTGACGAAAGTGGTTGGAGATCCGTCAGCCATCATGCCAGACGGGACTATTGAGGTTAATGAATAATTATCATATGAGGAGGTTCCGGTTGCTATTTTTAATAGGCAGTCCGTAGATTGAGGAACAAAGAAATTGCTTCAGTTAAAGTGTTGTGGCGAAGTCAGCAAGTTGAGGATGCCACGTGGGGAGCGGAAAACGAAATGAGAGAAAAATATCCCCATTTCTTTGAATAAGTCTGGTAGTGATCGTGCGAATTGTCATCTCAAAGCAATTATATGTTATGTTCAGTTTTGTGCAAAAGCACCCCATTTTCCCCTAATTCCTCTACTATTGTAACTTCTTAAGTTGTGCCATAATTGTGTATGTTATGACTATTTGAGTAATGTGAAACCCCTTGGAATAAATGAAATTATATGAAACTCATGTAATGGTTAAATGATTAATTGAAATGTAGATTGGTAACGATTAATTGAAGTGTAAACTGGTAAGGGTTAATTGAAGTGTATATGTCATGTTGAAGTAATTGATTTATATGGGACTTGTCGAGGTGACCAAATTATGTTCAAGGCCATGAAATAAATAGTTATTTGTGGAATTTGTTAGGAACATGTGTTTCAGGTGCTCTCTGACATGTGGATAGGCCTAATTAAAGAGCAAACTCTAGCAAAATTCTCAGAAAGTAACGGAGTTAGTAAAAATTGGGGGTTGGCATATTGTACTTTCAAAACCAAATGATTTCATGATCCTCATTTGAGGACGGATGATTTTAAGTGGGGGAGGATGTAAAGACACGTAAAATTTCTATGTCTAAAATAATGCTCGAATTGGTCCCTATGCTGTTATAACTGTAGAAATTCTTAAAATGGTCCTATTTTGAGTAAAAAGTATCCCAGAACTTGAAAGATTAAATTTTCCAGAAATTTGCCCGTTATGCGACGCACAATGCGATCGCATAACAGGTATGTGTACCGCATAGTGGTCGCATACCTGGACAGTTTGCTATCCACTTTGAGGACAAATATGCGACCTAGAATGCAATCGCATTTCACGAATGCGGGCCGCATAATTGTCGCATTCTTGCCCCATGATTTTTGTGAGGGAGGTTATACGATGCACTATGCGATCGTATAACAGGTATGCGGACCGCATAGTGGTTGCATACCTGGGCAGTCTGGTCTCCTTCTGGACCATTTCGAGGGCCATTTATGCGACAGGAATGCGGACCGCATAGCAGGAATGCGATCGCATTCCTAACCGCATTTCTGTGTCGGGGCTCCTATTTTCTAAATTTAAAACCCGACCCCCTGTTTTATAAAAAATCCCTTCCCTTAATTTTTAACGATTTTCTTACCAAGAGTAGAGAGAGAAGAAGAGAGTTCTTGAGAGACAAAGTTTCAACATCATCCAATTTAATTTTCCAAAATCACTCAAGCCCGGAAATTTTTGAGTTATTGTCATCTTCTTCACTCAAAGAGGTAAGTCTTCACCCTATTTCCCCAATTTCTCAGATTTTGTGTAAGAATGAAACACACATAGGTTGGTTCTTGAAAATAAGAAGTGAAACCTTCCATGCATGTGAGTTAAACCCCGTAATCTAGTAAAGGGAAAAACAAGTTTGGGTAATTATTCTCAAAAAGGGGTTAGTAGTCTAAGGGGTCACATAGTGTTTGATAAACTGCTCAATTGGATACAAGATTCCTAATTCTAAGTGAAATATGCCACATTGTGGAATAGATTGACGCTGCTAGACGGTCTGGTGAATTTTGATAGATATTAAAAAGGGGACGACTCGAGATATGTATGGCTAATCTTAATCTTTGTAGAGTCACTTGTTGGTGTCCAAATATTTGGTATGAGTTTATTGCTGAGTATATGTGAATTGATTGCCCGGTTTTGTTTAGGTGAGAGATTGCATTCTCTGATTTGTCTTAGTCGACTATCATGATAATTGAAATTGTGAAAGGTGACTTCTATGTGATTACTCTAACATGTGAAAGGTTTGTTAAATGCTTGAGTATGAAAGAATGATAACAAACTCAAATGTGTAAATGTATCTAAGTGATAAGGGCTATGTAACAAGTGATGAAGGGGAAGTGTGAATTGATCTAATTGAGCTAAATGACCATGGAATATCGTATATAACTCATTGTTGGCAAGGTTTACTGTGGCTTAACTTCATATGGATTGTTGGTTGTAATGAATTTACATTCTTGTTTATGAGCATCTCTGTGGTTGTATTAATGGATGATAAAGACTATTGTGAACACATGATTGGTTGGGTGTTATGAAATTGTATTCTTGATGATATGAAACCCTGTGATTGAATTGTGGGATATTATTTTTTTCCATGAAATGTGATGGTCCGGCGGGATCGGGTTGCACGCCGCAAGAAGAAGTAACAAGGGTGGATAGGTAACAAGGGTGGAGTTTAAATTGTACGGTGGGATCATGTTGCACGCCGCAATACAAATGTAAGGTGGGATCGGGTTGCATGCCGCAACACGTAGTAATAAGGGTGGAGTGAAAAAGGAAATGTGATTGTGATAAAACGAGAATATGTGAGGCTCTCAATTGTACTTGTTTTCCGTATCACTGTGCACTATGTGTTGGTTCCTTTATCTGCTTTCTATTTGTGCATCTCTTGATTTTACTTTGAGTAAAGTTTGCTCATACTTACTAGTACTATTCCACAATACTACTAGATGTAGGTGGGTCCATAGCAGGTAGCTCAGCTCGCCATTAGTGGTGCCTCCTCCTCATCTTTCATCAGTACTGGTGAGCCCCACTTCCTCCCGGGGCCGTGTGTAATTCATGCCATCTCTTTTGGGTCTGTTATGTATTGTAAGGTATATCGGGGGCCTTGTTACCGGAATGTATTGTATAAACTCCTAGTATTCGTAGAGGATCCGTTGACATGATGTGGGTTTATATATGTATTTTGGGTAGTAACTGTACGTATTCGGGAATCGTGGTCCGTGTTGGAAAGTTATGTATGTATTGTGTATGTTTTTGGGAATCAACTCTTGAAATGCTAAAAGAGAAATGAACTTAAGTTTGTAAATCCACGCTTAAATCCTAATTTGTTATTTCTTATGGAATATGGTGCATTGTATATACGGGGGAAACGTGTTGGGTAGGAAAGGAAATTCAGGTTCGCTTGACCGGGTTCACCCGGTTAGGTGCTGGTCTCGTCCCTCGGTTTTGGGGCGTGACATTCTCATCTATTGCAACACCTTTGACTAGATTGACCTAGAAGGGTGCTCCATTTCGATGGTCTGATGATTGCGATGTAATATTTCAAAAGTTCAAGAACGCATTGACTACAACACCAGTGTTAGTGTTGCCCTCTGGTTGAGGGATGTATACTATGTATTGTGATGCTTCACGCGTTGGCTTGGGTTATGTATTGATGTAGCAAGGGTGAGTTATTGCATATGCTTCACGTCAGCTAAATCCCCACGAGAAGAATTACCCCATACGGGATTTGGAGTTGGCCGCGATAGTTCATGTTCTCAATATCTGGAGGCATTATCTTTTTGGGGTATCCTACGAGGTTTACACCGATCATCGCAGTTTGTAGCATTTGTTTAAGCAGAGGGATATTACTTTGAGGCATCACATGTGGCTTGAGTTACTGAAGGATTGTGATAGTACTATTGCTTATAATCCGGGGAAGGCGAATGTGGTTGCAGACGCCTTTAGCAAGAAGAATGAGAGTATGGTTAGCTTGGCATTCAATTCAGTAGAGGAGAGGCCATTGCATTTGGGCATTCGGTCCTTATCCAAAAAACTTATGAGGTTGGATATTACAGAGCCCAGTCGAGTTCTTCAATATGTTTCGGCTCACTTTCTATTATTTGAGCGGATTAAGGATCGTTAGTACGATGATCTGCACTTGCTGGTTCTTAGAGAGACGGTGCTACAGGGTGGTGCCAAGGGGGTTACTATCGGTGATGATGGTGTTCTGGGACTCCAAGGTCGCTTGTGCATTCCTAATGTTGATATCCTGAGGGAGACAAATTTAGAGGCACACAGTTCATGGTATTTTATTCATCTTGGTTCTACGAAGATGTATCGCGACCTGAGGCAGCATTACTGGTGGAGGCAGATGAAGAAGGACATAGTTGAGTATGTGGAGAGAGGCCTAAATTTTCAATAACTTAAGTATGAGCACTAGAGGCCAGGTGGCCTACTTCAGCAGATGGTTAAACTGGTCTGGAAGTGGGAGCACATCATTATGGACTTCATAGTTGGGTTGCTGCAGACGTTGAGGAAATTTGATGCTGTTTGGGTAATTATCGACAAGTTGACCAAGTCGTCTCACTTTATTCCAGTTGTGACTACTTACTCCTTAGAGAGGTTGGCCTAGATTTACATTCAGAAGATTGTCTGGTTGCATGATGTGCCTATTTCCATCATTCCAAATAGAGGCCCTCAGTTCACTTTGCATTTCTGGAGAGCTATATAGAGTGAGTTGCGTATGAGGATAGAGCTCAGCATAGCCTTTCATCCGCAGACCGACGGTCACTCGGAGCGGACATTTCATGTTCTGGAGGATATGCTCAGAGCGTGTCTGATTGACTTCCGAGGGCAGTGGAATCGATTCTTGCCTTTGGATGAGTTTGCTTATAACAACATTTATCAGTCCAACATCGATGATGACATTTGAGGCTTTATATGGCCGGTGATGTCGTCCCCCATCGGGTGGTTTGAGCCCGGTGAGGCTATGTTTAATGGCACTGATTTAGTGAAGGATGCCTTGGAGAAGGTAAAGTTGATTCAGGAGCGACTTCGCATAACACGATCTAGACAGAAGAGTTATTCAGATCAGAAAGCGCGTGATTTATCATTTATGGTGGGCGAGAAAGCCTCTTGAATGTCTCGCTGATGAAGGGTATCACGAGATTCAGAAAGAACGGCAAGATGAGTCCAAGGTTTAGTGGCCCATGTAGGGTGTTGAGGTGAGTTGGGAGGTTGCTTATGAGCTTGCTTTGCCTCCTAGTCTATTGGGAGTTCATCTGATTTTCCATGTGTCTATGATCCAGAAGTACCATGCCGACAAGTCACATATGTAATATTATAGTATAGTTCAGCTAGATGAGATCTTGGGTTATGAGAAGGGGCCATTTGCCATTGTTGATAGGCAGTTTCGCCATTTGAGTTCTAAGAAGATTTTTGCGGTAAAGGTCTAGTGGAGGGGTCAAGATTTTTTCCATTGGTGAGTAGGTATGTATTATGTTTATAGACTTGTTTGTATAGTTGGATGGGGGTCCCATGTGAGTTTTGGACCACCCAGAGCTAAGTTTAATTTCTAAAATTTTGCTATTCTGGTTTCCTTCTTTGCGAACGTGGAAAGCCCTCGCGTTCACGATGAAGGAATAGGGCTGGGGAATTTTTCTCTACTCGTTCGCGATAGCAAGGTCACGATGGCGAAGCTTTGGAACATTGCCTCCGCATTCGCGATTCCATGGTCGTGTTCGCGTAGAAGGCCTGGGCTGGGCAGGTCAAATGCCCTTTGTGTTTGCGAAGTTGGGCGGGGTATGTTCATCGCATTTGGTGTGGGTTTTCTCGTGATCGCGAAGAAGATTTTAGGGGCTTTGGCTGTTTTTCCTTCACGATCGCAGGCGCATTTTTGCAATCGCGAAGGAGGAAGACGTAGGTATAAAATTGATTAAAATCGGGGCTTAGGCTTATTTTTTCATTTATCTCAACTTGCGACCGATTTTAGAGCTCTTTAGAGAGGGTTTTTTCATCTAGAACCTTGAGGTAAGTAATCTCTACATAATGTGAGTTGGATACATAGATTATGGGTATTTGAACATGTAAATTCTGGAATTGTAGGATTTTGTTGAAAAACCTAGGTTTTGGTAAAAATGGCAGTAGACCTCGAAAATGGTTACGGACATGACTTGAAATTATATATTTCTATTTGTGAGGTTATGGGTAATATTTATTTACAAATATTTTCGGAATCCAGGCATGTGGGCACGAGTGAATTCGAGGGATCTTCCAAATTGGTTTGGTTAATTACTCTAATAGTTAAATTATCAACTTTTGAGCATATATTAATTAGTTTGTATGACCTTTGTCTAGTGTCAGATTGATCGGCACTGAATTGAAGCTATTAGTGTAATTTCTGGACCGAGAAGAGGACTTGGAAATAAGGTAAGTCTCTTGCCTAACCTTTTAAGAGGGAATTATTCCAGTAGGTGTTTTAAGTTGTTTTTTGCTAATAATTGTGGGTGCTACATAGATGCGCTGTGACGAGCGTCCATAAGTAGCTAAAATCATGCTTATGTCCGGGTAGATTTAGGACTTTACCATGCGATACTTGTATTAATTGAACCCAACTTGTTAGTTTAATTACTTAAATTTATAATTGAAGTTGGAAATGGGATTTTATGAGACCGAGCTTCATTACTTTGAGTTTTGGCGAAATACTTGATTGTTAATGGAAATTATTCCTTCTTTGAGTATTAATCCCGTGTAGTAGTCATTGATCGGAGTTTGTAGAGTTTCTTGATTTCTCGTGGATCGGGCAGAATGTATCGACATTATATTTAGATGCATATATAATTCGCGTTGGTGGACCCTCGGTAGTGTACACACTATTCTGTATCGGGCCGTACGACCTCGGCATAAATCGTGCATGATATTGCTAGAAGTCTGATTATACTTGATAATTCTTTCTAGACTTGAGACATCATAATTACTTGGTGGCTCTTACATGTTAAAAATTGGCATGTGATATTGGAGGTTTAAAATTGATATTATGTTGAAGAATCATTATTTATTATTTCTTATTTCGTTGTTACTGTTGTATTTCATGCATAGTTATAATTCACGCACTTTATTTAGTGACCTCTAGTAAGTGTCAATGTCGACCCCTTGTCGCTTCTTCGAGGTTAGACTAGATACTTACTGGGTACACATTGTTTATGTACTCATGCTACACTTTGGTACTAACCGTGCATGATCTAAGGCAGGTACATCTGGTGGCTAGTCATGCACACAACCCTGTTACCCGGGGACATAGTGGTGAGCTTCTTCCTATGGTCCGTTCTGCAGCACCCGTAGTCTTCTCCTTGTAGTATTTACTTTTCTATCTATCTTACTTCAGATAGTAGTTGTAGGAGGGTTTGTATATTCTACTAGTTTGCTTGTGCACGTGTGACACCGAGTTTTGGGAGCTGTTAGTAGATATTCATGGCTTTTTGTATATCAATTTCACTATTTCACTCATATGTTTTATTATATGCTTTATATCACTATGGTCATTTACTCCTAGTTTTTTTATTAAATAAAATTAAGGACTTTTAGAATACTAAAATGAACAATTAAATGGATAATTCAACATTGACTTGCTTAACAACGATGTTCGGCCCCATCACGATCTATATTCAGAATTGGGTCGTGAAAGTTAGGTATTAGAGCACCAGGTTCACATAGGTCTCACAAGTCATGAGCATGCTTAATAAAGTCTTGCAGATCAGTGTAGACATGACCGTACTCTTCTTCGAGAGGCTATAGGGTGTTAGGAAACTTCTCATTCTTCATCTCGTATCGTGAAGTTAATGTTGTGCTATGTATTTTTCAATTATTCTCTCACAGATGGTGGACCGCGCGTAACAGATGTATCCGGCGGTAGAGGAGCTGCTAACCCTATTCCTCGAGGTCGAGGGAGAGAGGGATCTAACTCATGTTAAAGGATGAGGGCGTCCTAGAATTGCTCCCATTATACCAACACTGTATCCAGTCATCGGAGATCAGAATGAGGCTCCTGCAGCTGAGCCGACCCCAAGAGATTTCATGACTGCACCAGGATTTCAGGAGGTTATGGGTCGTATGCTACGTTTCATAGATTCAATGATGCATGCTTGTTTATTTCTAGCAGACCCAGTCGCATATTAGTCGGGAAGGGGCGCACAAACGCATACCGCTCAGGCTCCAGGACACAGTGTTGCCGTATATCAGACCATAGGTGCACTACCTGCAGGTGGGGCTCAGCCAATTGCAGCGGTTATACTAGAGTCCAGATCAGCCACAACCATAGAGAAACAAAAGTGGTTGGACAAATAGACCACTTACATTATCCTATCTTTGACAGTGAGTGACATTGAGGACCCACAAGACTTTATTGATCGGTGCAGTGACGGATGCACAACAAGGGAGTAGTTGAGTCCAACGGGGTCAACTTCACCACATTTCAGTTGGAGGGAAAGGCCTGTAGATGGTGGTACTCTTATCTCCGTAGCAGGCCAATGGGTTCACCTCCCTTTAATTGTGACCAGTTCACATGTCTCTTTCTAGAGAGATGTATCCCACCCTCTCATAGGGAAGAGTTGCGGCGTCAGTTTGAGCAGCTCTAGCAGGGACAAATGTCGGTGTCCGATTATGAGGCGAGGTTCTCTGAGTTGTCTAGCCATGAAATTATGATACTTCCCACTGATGTAGAGAGAGTGCGGAGGTTTATTGTGGGCTTGCATTATGGAATCTAGGTTATTATGTCCCGAGAGTTTGAGATGGGAACTTCTTACGAGCAGGTTGTGGAGATAGCTCGAAAGATCAAGGGCATCCGTCAGCAGGGCTGAGAGAATGCACCAAGGGATAAGAGGCCTCGATATTCGGGAGGATTAAATGGTTCTCCACATAGGGGTAGAGGTCAGTTTATGAGAGGCCAGTCTAGCAGGCCCATGTATTAAGAACCACCAACTTCTTAGGGTACTCTAGTGTGGCCCTATTTCAACGCCATTCTAGAGATCTCCTATCATCCAGCGGCTATTCAGGGTTCTTCCAGTGGGTATTCAGGTCACTAGGGTTAGACACAAGGTGAGTCATCTTCCGCACTGAGAGGTTTCTATGAGTATGGGGAGCTTGTAGGTGATTTTTCCCTAGGCTTCGAGGCAAGGCAGTATAGCAGGGCCATTGGCCATGACCACTTGACCAGTTGCCGCAACGACCGTCCGACCAGCCAGAGGTGGAGGCCAACCAGGTGGGGCTCCTACTAGGTTCTATGCCTTTCTAGGTAAACCATATGTAGTAGTCTTAGACGCTGTGATCACATGTATTATTTCTTTCTGTGGTAAGAATGCTTCGGTACTATTTGATCTAGGGTCTATTTATTCATATGTATTTTCTTTATTTACTCCTTATCTGGATGTAGTTCGTGAGTCTTTCAGTGCTCCTGTATGTGTATTCATGCCAGTGTGTGATTCTATTAATATGGATCGTGTTTATTAATCTTATATTTTAAGTTTTTTTTTTTGTTATGAGACTTGAGAGGATATTCTGTTGCTTGATATGACCGATTTTGAGGTCATCCTTGGCATGAACTGGTTGTGTTCATACCATGCCGTTATAAATTTCCATGTCAAGACTATTACCTTGGCGATGTCAGAGTTTCCTAGGTTAGAGTTGAGGGGTTCATCTATCAGTACATCTAGTCGGGTTATCTCTTTCTTGAAGGCTCGACATATGGTCGAGAAGGGTTGTTTGGCCTATCTAGATTATGTTTGGGATACTACTGCGGAGATTCTCGTGATTGATTCAGTGCTCGTGGTGCAGGATTTCTCCGATGTGTTTGCTTTTGATCTACCAGGCATGCCACTAGATCATGATATCGATTTTAGTACTGATTTGGTGCCACGTACCCAACCTATCTCTATTCCATAGTAGCACATGGCTTCATAGAAGTTGAAAGAACATCTTGATGAGTTGCTTATGAAGGGGTTCATCAGGTCGAGTGTATCACCTTGGGGTGCACCAGTATTGTTTGTGATGATAAATGATGGGAGTATGGAGATATGCATTAATTATCTCCAGTTGAACAAAGTTACCACTAAGAACAAGACCTATTTCCGCGAATTGAAGATTGTTTTGACCAGTTACAAGGTGCCAGGGTGTTCTCTAAGACCGACTTGAGGTCCGGGTATCATCAGTTGAAGATTTGTGCCTCGGATGATCCGAAGACGGATTTTCAGACTAGGTATGGGCTCTATAAGTTTCTAGTGATGTTCTTCGGCTTTAACAATGCCCTTGCAATGTTTATTGATTTGATGAATCGAGTGTTCAGGATATATCTTGACTCATTTATCAGTATATTCATTAATGACATATTGATCTACTCACGTAGTATGGAGGAGCACAATCAACATTTGAGAGTTGTGCTTCAGACATTGCGGGAACATAAGCTATATGCTAAGTTCTCTAAGAACGAGTTCTAGTTAGATTCAGTGGCGTTCTTGGGAGATGTTGTATCAGGTGAGGGTATTAAGGTGGATCTCAATAAGATAGAGGCAGTACAGAGTTGGTCCTACCACAGCGATCGAGATTAGGCATTTCTTGGGGTTACCAGGTTATTATCGTCGGTTTGTGGAGGGCTTCTTGTCTATTGCTGTAACGACCCGGTCCGTTGTTACGTAAAACATGCATTATAATCGCTGTTATTGACTTGTCATAGGTGTGTTGTTCTATTATTGCTGTGTTAGAGTTGATAGGCTTGAAATCGGAAGGTTAAATGAGAATTCAGTAACTTAGTCCTTAAAAGATAACCTTATAATGGAAAAAGTCAACTAAGAGGTGACTTATTGGGGAACGACCTCGAAATGTGGATTTTATAGCTCGGATAGCTTTGTTAGATGATTTGGGACTTAGGAGTGTGTTCAGAATATTTTTGTGATGTCCGGTGTAGAATTAGGCTTGAATTGGCGAAAGTTAGTTTTTGGCGATTTCCGGTCGGCAGTGGAAGACATGCTATCAGGGTTGGAATGGAATTTCGGAAGTTGGAGCAGGTTTGTAGTGTCATTTTGGACATGTCTTCAAAATTTCAGGTCAATCGGAGGTGTTTTGGTTGGTTTCAGCGTAGTTGGCAAAATTTGGAAGTTTCAAAGTTCATAGACTTGAATTTGATGTAACTTTGGTGTTGTTGCATTGTTTTTTGTGTTTCGAGGGCTCGAATAAGCTTGAATGATGTTATGGGATATGTTGGTTTGTTTGGTTGAGGTCCCGAGGGCCTCGGGTGTGTTTCGAGTGATTAACGGACCAATTCTTGGCTTGAAAACTGAGCAGATTTGTTGCTGGTGTGAGGTTCTGGTTTCCTTATACGCGATCGCGGGAGGATGTTTGCGATCACGTAGAGTAAAAATAGTGGGGAAGGCATATTTTTCTATCCGATCGCGTGGTTAGGATTGCGATCGCATAGGTTGGGCAGGATAGGCAGTGCGATCGCGTGGGTAGTTCTACGATCGCGTACGGTATTTTGAGGCGCGTGTATGGGGTGGAGAATATTTCCATGCGTTCGCGTGTATTGGTCTGCGATCGCAATGGTTGGTTGCTCTGTGCATCTCGATCGCGTGCTTCGGTTCGCGATCGCAGTGAAGGAAATTTTATAGCTGGGCAGAATGTCTTAAAAGGCCTATTATGCAAAATTGGCTCATATTTCCTCCATTGTTGACGAGTTGGGAGCACTTTAGAGAGGATTGAAGAGGGAATTGAAGGGAATCACTTGGAGGTAAGGTTTTTAACTTCATAACTCGTTTATATGTCGATTTGTAAGTGATTAAACCATAGAATTTGCTGGAATTAAACCCAAATTGGGGAATTTGCTGGATTTGTAAGTGATTAAACCATAGAATATGCATTTCCAACTAGGCCGGATGCTATGGCCTCAGATGTCGTGATCTCATGTATTGTTTCAGTTTGTTGTCGTGATGCCTTGGCTTTATCTGGCCCTGGTTCCACATATTCCTATGTTTCTTCATATTTTGCCGGTTTTCTGGATGTGCCCTGTGAGTCTCTAGTCACCTTTGTTCATGTGTCGACTCCCGTGGGCGATACCGTTATTGCGGACCGCGTGTATCGATCATGCATGATATTTATTGGGGGTCTCGAGACCCGAGTGGACCTACTGTTACTCACCATTGTCGATTTTGACGTGATATTTGGCATGGATTGGTTATCTCCGTGCAATGCTATTCTTGATTGTCACGCTAAGACCGTGACCTTAGCTATGTCGGGGTGTCCGAGGGTCGAGTGGAGAGGTTCTTCCGAGTACATGCCTAGCAGGGTGTTTTCTTACCTGAAGGCTCAGCGCATTGTTGAGAAACGGTGGTGGTGAGACTCCCACTATTGACTCAGTTCCTGTGGTCCGTGACTTTCCGGATATGTTTCTTGCAGACTTGCCAGGCATGCCACCTGACAGGGATATTGATTTTGCTATTGACCGGGTGCCAGGAACTCAGCCTATTTCTATTCCACCATATCGTAAGAGATTGTCACGCCCCAAAATCGAGGGGCGGGACCGACACCTAACCGGATGATTCTGGTCAAGCAGACCTGGATTGCCCTTCCTAGAACAATATACAAATTTATAAATGGCATAGCAAATAGTTTCCATTTTCCTCTTGTACAGCTTCAATCATTTGATAATCCCAAAATTATACAAACTAAACAAAAAATTTCCCTCACGGGACCACGATTTCAAATAATTACAACTACTACCCAAAATATATATACAACCGACACAGTGTCTGCGGAGCCTCTAAAGATACGGAGAAGAGTATATGGATTTTCCGGCAACAAGGCCCCAACTATACCTTTAAGGACCAAAATATACAAAAGAAGATAACATAGACTACACACGGCCTCGAAAGGAAGTGGGGCTCGCAAAACTGCTGAGGAGATGAAGAGGAGGCACCACTATCGGCTGTCGGAGCTACTTGCTATAGAACCACCTACATCCATATAAAAGATGTAGCACCCTCGGCAAAAGTGACGTTAGTACCATGGAATAGTACTAGTATGTATGAACAAAGTTTACTCTAAGTAAAATCAAAACAGTGCACATATAAGAGGCAGTTAAAGAAATCCAAACAAATATTGCACAGAGATACTGAGAATCACAAATGAGGTTTCTATAGTTTCTTATTTCAATTGTTCCTCTGTTGCGGCGTGCAACCCGATCCCACCGTACAATCATATTTCACCCTTATTACTTCTCAACCTTATTTCTTCTGTTGCGGCGCGCAACCCGATCCCACCGTACAATCACATTTCACCTTTATTACTTCTCAACCTTATTTCTTCTGTTGCGGAGTGCAACCCGATCCCACTGTACAATCACATTTCACCCTTATTACTTCTCAACCTTATTTCTTCTGTTGCGGTGCACAACCCGATCCCGACGTACAATCACATTTGATAGCAACAACAACCAACAGTTAAATCACAAGGATTTTCATCATCAAGAGTATAAATTTATAACAACCAATAACCAAGAGGAATCAAGGGCACAATAATCCATACCAAACAGTGAGTCACATACTGTATTGCCACAATCATTTAGGTCAATTAAATCAATCTAAAATTCCTTCCCATCATTTACTACACACATTTAGCACTTAGATAAATTCAACAATTGGGTTCGTTATCATTTCTTTCATTCAGTAGCACATCCTTTCATCACAATATGTTCAAGCATTTAACGAGTTTTGCACATAATAGAGTCAGCACAAAGAATCACTTTTCACAATCAAACATAGCACGGTGGCATGAAAATCAACTAAGACAATCAGAGAAGAAAATCTTACGCCTCAACACCTTAGAACTATCATTTCACATATGCATAAGCAAGGAACTCATACCGAATGCTCGGACACCAACAAGATGACGATACAAAGATTAAAGTTAGACATACATACCTCAAAGAGCTTTTCCTTAAGTTTATACAATACACCAACACCTCTAGCAATAACAATATATACAGAGATAACAGAAAACGATTAATAATTATGAGGATTATCCATAGTGTAACTCTCTTAGGAATTTCATCAAACACCTAACATGTGAAGTAGACTACAAGGTTTAAAAATGGCAATTCCCTCTTCCCTCAACCAAATTTTAACATGAACTACCCAAATTAGTTCTTTAATATCACATACTACTACTTAGTCCCACATGCACGGCCTATTTCTAACCCTCAAAACATATTTGAACCCTTAACCTCTTGCATGAAATTTTTGGAAGTAGGACTTACCCGGATGAAGGACAATCTAAGGTTATCTTCCTTGATTCTTGAAGACTTGAGAAAGATTTGGGTGATTATGAAGTTAGACCCCTTCTTTCTCTCTCTATATTCTCTCATCTCTCTTTAAAATCAGTAGAAAATGACCCCAAATTAAGCCCCTAAACCTATTTATGAAAATTGGGTCGGGTTATAAAAATAGGAAAAAATAAGCCTCCGAAACAGGGTCTGCGATTGCATAATGGCTGCAAAACAAGAACAATCGCGAAATAGGTGCCCAAAACGGGGCAACACTAGACCAATTTGTGAAAGATCTGCGATCGCATAGTCAAAAATGCGACAGAAATGCACTCGCAGATTCGACACAGGATCGCATTTTTCCAACTTTTGATAATTTGATCATAACTTTGTGTAGGAATGTCCAAATGACGAACGGTTTGAAGCTTTGGAAACTAGACTCCAAGAAGTTTCATGTGATAGGTTATTCATCATATAATACCTTATATATGTATGTATATATATATATATATATATATATATATATATATATATATATATATATATATATATATATATATATATATAGTGTGGACTAGTGCAAATACCTCTGGAATTTTAGCCTATTATAAAATTTTCCCATCTGGCTTAGATTTAGGGTTTTCCTTGGAACTCACATTACTTATTATATGAATTCACAATATCCAATTCATTTAAATCATATATATAGCACATAAAATATTATAATTAGTCTACTTGGCACCCCGAAATCCTATATTGATTAGCAAAATTTTTCGGGGCCTTACATTCTCCCCCGCTTAGGATCATTCGTCCTCGAATGAGAGATAGAGCCTGACCCAAATACCTAACATAACATATCTCTTTTATATCCTACCTCAAGTCCCTAAATTTTGACTAACTCCCAAATTTTTCAGAAATTTCGGCAGCATCTCCTTTGTAACTAGGCCTATCCACCTGTCAGAGAATCACCCAAAACCATCTTAGAAGCTCATCAATAACTCGACAAAGAACCACTATGTATTTAACCATAGCACTAATTCACAGCATCACAAGAACTACATTATCATAATGACACCTGAACAAGGACTGCACATTTTTAGATCATAACACCAATAAGGTACCTTTCAAGTCAAAACTAATTGATATAAAATCAAGCGAAATATTTTCCTTCCACCACACTTTTGGACTTCAAGGTGGACCCCTCAACTTACAAGCTTTTCCATAACACATTCACGGAAGCGATCCCAACCCCTAAACTTATCTAAAAAAAATGATAGCTAGATACCTCGCATAAGCTAACTATCCATTTACTTCACCTTCGATAATTTACACCAGGATGATACACAAAGGATCTCCAACTACATTTTTAGGCATAGACATGCGAAAACACAAATACATGAGGAACAACTACGGGAAAACATCATACTCCTCGTGCGACCTAATGGAAAATGCACTACAGGGGAAGTTTTTTAGAATAACCAGTTCACCCTCCTAAATTCTAAATCTCTATGCGAACACCCAAACTAAACTCGTGGTGACCTTCACGATTACTCTAAGATGTGCCATAATAAATTGATCATAATATTACCTACTGATTATATGAGATCACAGGGTGACTTAGACATGTTTGAACCTTCAATACCAAATAGACTAATACAGTAAGGAGCAACGAAGTTAAAGATTGGGCTGGAATTTTTCAGGAATCCATTAATGTTCTGAGCAGAGTATTTCATGAGGTTATATGCTAAGAGACATGAGGATTTATATTAATGATGCCGACATGGTTTAATCCAGGTGACGACATCAATTATCAGATAAGTGAAGCATAGTGGTAACCGGTATTCTTAGATAAGGTGGATACCATGTATGTGAACTTGAGATTTTAAAGAAGTGATCAAGTAGGAAATGCCGGTTGTGTCCGTGAGTGTAAGGTAAGTAGTTGAGATCAAATAGTAAGACTCTTCCAACATGCGTGTGATTGAGGCCGCAAATGAAATACGTGGAATTTGATTTCACTCCTAACAATAAGCTACACAAGGACTTTATGCCACAAGCGCATGAGGATGGAAAATAAGTCGTCTACTTATGAGATTATCATAATTTGAACAATCTAACCCTTCCTAAGGCGGTGGAATGCCAGAGGTAGCAACATTCCCATATATGACAATGACGTTGTCAATACTCCTAGGAGCCGAGTGAGCAGAGAGCCACATAACCTAATCAAATCCGACCCATTTATGACTTTTGAAAAGGGGACACACTTTGGTTTGAAATCATGGAAATTTAATCTTGAACTTTAAGGAAAATCATTAATTTTGGAACCCATGAGACAAGCCCTCATAGCCCTAGAAAATTGTCAACAATGGCGAGAAAGTACTTAAAATCATTACGAGTTAGTGTAGAATAAGGTCTCGAAGTGACCATATGAATAATTATGAAAGGGTGAGAAGTCGTAATGCACTTATCGAAGATGAGTAACCTGAGTTATCTAGTCATAGGAACAAGCAGAGCAGGTAGATGATTGTTATAGGAGAAAATCTCACAAGGAGTGCGAGCAATATCTTTTATACTAACAAAAGGAACATACCCCGACCCTTGATACCATAAGGCATAAATTAGATTCACATAGAGATTTATCAGATGAAAATAGATAGTAAGGCAGCACAACTAAGAGCACCACTTGGAATCAACAAGCTTAAACAGAGTTGAAGACATTAGAAGTCTGTAGTAAAGGGGAATTTTGCCCACTCTCAAGGGGCTTGTAGAGTACATAAAAGTGAGGCTAATTAAATCAAATCATATAGTTAGATAACTAGTCGAGAAATTGAGATAATATCGCATTGAAGATTACGGGTGAACAACAGATGATGCAAGACAAATGAAAAGTAAGTGAGAGAGCTTATAGAAGTGACCTTTACATTGTAACCACTGGGAAAGGTTATAATACAAGGGATTACGAGGAGCTAACTTTTTGAAAGAAGATATCCGCATATAATCACATGATGTATAGCTCCAGAATTTAAAAATCCAATTACGTTTAGCAACTCTACTTCACAACGAAGCACTACAACACACTTCTACACAACCAGTTATTACCAACCAAATTGGGAGATGCTATAAGACTTGGCCAAGAGAAAGGCTTGACATATGAATGTGTTACTAGGAATGTTGCTCCTTGGTGAACCCCAAAACTAAAAGCGGGAGTTAGTCTGGGAAGAGGATTGTTATATTAGCACATGCATAGGTCGTTCAGAAATTGCGGAATGCTATCAACCCTTGATGAACTTTAGGTGAAGTGGGAACCAATGTAATTTGTGGCACTTATTAATCCATTGATCAGATATCTAGAAGTTTTTTAAAATTAGAGATACTCTTTCTGGTTCAGAGTTCAACCTTTAAGGATAATGCTTCTAAAGGGATATGATTGAGAAGGAATAATATAGTCGATAATGAATAAAGGAGGTTCGTAGTTAAAGTAAGAGGATGGATTGACTTGTCTTTCCACCTATAATTCTATATCTTTCTTTAGTTATGTTAGAATACTGAAAACCCCAGTAATATCAGAGGACCGAAAACTAGTGAACCAGAAAATAAAGGTATGGTTACATCTATCCCATTTCCTGTATTCAGCGGAATTGGTAAAGAATTTGGGTGGATTACTATTGACAAAAGAAATTGTATTTCTAGATACCAGGGACACAATTATGCTCTTTCTTCAGCCCTCGAAATTGGAGCTGAGAAATGGTTCATCAACTAGGGGAAAGTCGGGTATGTCAGATGAACTAACAAAAAGGGAACTTGAGGTTTTAGGAGTAATCTCAATAGCTTCGCGGCTGGGGGAGCCACTACAAACATCAAGATTAGTTGGATTCGTAGCAACATAGAGCAATTAACATATAGCAACACTCAAATAAGTATTATGCAAACCTAAGGAGGAGCGAAAATGCTCGTCTTCCTTACAACCAGAAGAAGAACAACCTTCAAGAATAAGATGGGCAACAAGAATAAGCAGCATGGTCCAGCTACATGGAGGCTCAACGGACCCCATCTTTGATAGGGATTTAATAATGTTTAAGAGTAATTGAGCAGACCAAATTCAGAAAATAACATGCCGGAGAAGAGGGAGATTATCGCCAAACAAATAAAAATCTTGCCGATTTCGACCACTAGGCCAAAATGAAAGCCTCAACAAAGATAGAGCAAGAGAACTACCATACTAGAGATGATGATGACAGAAGGCAAGATCTTCACTATGACACTATATCAACATTCAGATGATGCAAAAACTTGAAGAGAAATGGCCTAGGGTTTCGAATAGAGACGAATAAATGGTCGAGAGAAAATATCCTTTTATTTTGTGCGAAAATATTAGAATTGTCCATCCATTCATTCAGGAAGAAATTCTTTGGGTATAGTCCATTGTTAGAGTTTAGAAAGGCGTGTCGGAAATGGTAATTCTATAACTACAACTCAATTCAAGGACATGATTATAGAGCTCGATGTCATAAGATATTGCATATAAGAAAATATGCGGTAGAGTGGATTCAAGAAATATTGGATCTCATTCAAAGAGTAGGTGCATGCAATGGTTTGTTACTTCAGCATTTACTAAGACCATGCCTATGAAAGTTCTTCAATATGGATGTACATATACAACAAGAGTACATTGGTTGTGCTAAGGAGTGACTTACTAGGTGACCTTAGCTTGATAGGGCAATAGCTGAATCGATGCCCCTCGACTCCACATCCCTAACGTACGTTGGTACCATGTTGATATACTATAGGATTTGGTGGTGCAGTGACATCAATAGGGACAAGGACACTCCCCTCTTAGCGATAGGTTCTACCAGTCCCTCCACATCTCAATACATTCTCCTAACAAGTCCTTGGGCAATCCCCTCGGACTCAATGGTGGAATCACTCGCGGATTACGGTATCATGATTACTCATTTTGAGAGTAAGTCTTGGAAAGAAAACTAACTCCCTAACTTGAGGCTTTAATACCAAGTTTGTCACGCCCCAAAACCAAGGGATGGGACCGGTACCTAACCGGATGATTTCGGTCAAGCAGTTTTGGATTTCCTTTCCTACCCGACGCGTTACCCTTTGTGCACAATATACAAATTTATAAATGGAATCAAGGTATGAATTTACAACATAAGTTTCCATTTTCCTCTTATAAAGCTTCAATCATTTGATAATCCCAAAATTATACAAACTAAACATAACATTTCCCTCATGGGACCACGATTTCGAATAATTACAACTATTACCCAAAATATATATACAACCCACACAGTGTCTGCAGAGCCTCTAAAGATACAGAGAGGAGTATATGGATTTGCCGGCAACAAGGCCCCGACTATACCTTTAAGGAATAAAATATACAAAAGAAGATAGCATATACTTGTCAACCTTATTTCTTCTGTTGCGGCGTGTAACCCGATCCCACCGTACAATCACATTTGATAGCAACAACAACCAACAATTCAATCACAAGGATTTTCATCATCAAGAGTATAAATTTATAACAACCAATAACCAAGAGGAATCAAGGGCACAATAATCATTACCAAAAAGTGAATCACATACGGTATTGCCAAAGTCATTTAGCTCAATTAAATCAATCTAAAATTCCTTCCCATCATTTACTACACACCCTTTAGCACTTCGATAAATTCAAAAATTGGGTTCGTTATCATTTCTTTCATTCGGTAGCACATCCTTTCAACCTAATATGTTCAAGCATTTAACGAGTTTTGCACATAATAGAGTAAGCACAAAGTATCACTTTTCACAATCCCACATAGCATGGTGGTATGAAAATCAACTAAGACAATCAGAGAACAAAATCTTATGCCTCACCACCTTAGAACTATCATTTCACATATGCATAAGCAAGGAACTCATACCGAATGCTCGGACACCAACAAGGTGACTCTACAAAGATTAAAGTTAGCCATACAAACCTCAAAGAGCTTTTCCTTAAGTTTATACAATACACCAACACCTCTAGAAATAACAATCTATAAGGAGATAACGGAAATCGAATAATAATTATGAGGATTACCCATGGTGTAACTCTGTTAGGGATTTCATCAAACACCTAACATGTGAAGTAGACTACAAGGTTTAAAAATGGCAATTCCCTCTTCCCTCAACCAAATTTTAATATGAACTACCCAAATTAGTTCTTTAATATCATATATTAAAACTTAGTCCCACATGCATGGACTATTTCTGACCCTCACAACATATTTGAACCCTTAACCTCTTGCATGAAATTTGTGGAAGTAGGACTTAATCGGATGAAGGACAATCTAAGGTTATCTTCCTTGATTCTTGAAGACTTGAGCAAGATTTGGGTGATTATGAAGTTAGAACCCTTATTTCTCTCTCTATATGCTCTCATCTCTCTCCAAAATCAGTAGAAAATGACCCCAAATAAAGCCCCTAAACTCTTTTATGAAAATGGGGTCAGGTTATAAAAATAGGAAAAATAAGCCTTTGAAACAGGGTCTGCGATCGCATAATGGACCGCAAAATAAGAATGTGGGTCGCATAATGCATTGCAGAATAGGTTCCAAAAATTGGGCAACACTGGCCCAATTTGCAACAGATCTGCGATCGCAGAGTCAAAAATGCGACAGAAATGCGGTCGCAGATTCGACACAAGATCGCATTTTTCCAGCTTTTGGTAATTTCATCATAACTTTATGTAGGAATGTCCAAATGACAAAATATTTGGAGCGTTGGAAACTAGACTCAAAGACCTTTAATTTGGTAGTTTTTTCATCACATAATACCTTATATATATATATATATATGCTCGTTCAAAGTGTGGACTAGTGCAAATACCTTTGGTATTTTAGCCTATTATGAAAATTTCCCATTTGGCTTAGACTTAGGCTTCTCCTTGGACCGCAAAATTTTCTGGGGCCTTACAGAGATATGGCTAGTACAACCATTTAATACCACGGTATGAGCTTGTACTATTTTATGTACTTTGTCATCTTTAATCACGTGCCTCTTGGTTATTTCCTTCCTTATCATGATGATCTTCGAATCTTGCCCTGCCTCGAGGTGTATCGACCCCTCGGAATTCTTCCTCGAGGAGTGAACCTCGGGGTTAAACGTCAGATGTTGCTCTGATACGGTCGAGGTCGAGGCTCGAACTACTATAGGAGCCTAAAAATCGGGCTCCCCCGATTTTGCCGTATACAATTATTGAGAAATTCTGTTGTAAATTTTAGAGCTTATGACACCGTACTACCAGGTTTTGGGAGACTGTTGTTGCAATATCCTTATAATTACTGTTTCTCAAATCCTTACTATGCTATTTATGCTATTTCAGTGATTTTACATCTTGATTATGTTAGGTTTGCTCTATGTTGATGTTGTTTACCTAGCAATGGGGGTTAGGGGCCACTATGATCGTTAGTGGGGTTTTTGATTGTGACATCCCTAAATCTTATTTTTACTATAAGTGACTGAAGACCCTCCTTTCTCTGAAGTATATCAACAAATCGTATTTTTTCTTTCGATTGAATTAATTAAATCCAGCTTTGGAGACTAAGTACTCTGGATAATGGAAAAATTGAAGTACTTTCATGTGGATAAAAGTTATGACATCAAAGTAAATTTAATTTGAACTTTGAGCCGAAGAAGTCGACTGCTTCATTCTCAGTTTAAGTCGTCACTGGCTTCTCTTATTCTACTAAAACTCCATTGAAATTCATTTAAGAAACTTGGAGCTTGAGTTAAAATTTTTGAAGTTGTGTATTTGTGATTTACTTATATTTAGTGTTATTTTATTATATTAGATACATTTCAAGGAGTTTGAATCTCAAATTTGGGATGATATGGTGGAGATTTGAGGTTGTTTGAATTAAATATTTGAAGTAGATGATTCCTTGAAGATAAAATGTTTATAACACTATGTATCTTCCCTGTATCACTTGTGTATCTCATATGTAGTAAATATGTATTCCCTATATATCCATGCATATATATGTGTAAGATACATGTCGCAGAAAGTTGTTTGAACTCGATTTCAACTACAAATTTGACTCCAAGTCAGTCCAAATCACGTCTAGTATTCCTCAAATTTTGTATATTACCTTATTAGTGCATTTTCAACGAATTCCAACCATACTGATTAAAACAAACTTTTTTGCCTAGTTTTTTTAATATTGTATATCATTGACAATGAATTTTGACTCAGCATCAGTCTAATTCACCCTCAATCTCTCCCAAACTTATATATTGCCTTCTTTATATGTTTTCAATGAATTCCAACCATACTCGTAGAAAAAAAAAATCTTTTTTTCCCTAGATATTTTGAATGTTGTGTATAATTGGTAATTGTTTAGGGATAATTTTGGTGCCATGGCTAATGGCTAATGGCTAATTGTTGGTAAGTAATGTCAAAGTGTGAATTGACTTGTTCGGGGATCCATTTTCTCTCTCTCTCTCTCTCTCTCTCTCTCTCTCTCTCTCTCTTCTCTCTCTTGACTGACTGACACTAATGTATATTTTCACTAACTCCGACGATCCACCAGTTTCAATAGGTAAGTAGCCCTTCCTCTTCCTCTTCTCCTATCTTCACTTCTTCTCACCTCTTCTCTACTTATTTTTCATGTTTCTTCTTCTTGTCTTCTCCTTTATTCTTTGTCTGGATACCATATTTCTCTCTCCCCACTTTCTATCCCATTATCACCTTTCTCTTCAACCCGTACTACCAATGACTGCCTCAGCTACACCAGATCTGAACGGTGACTAGTTCTCAGGTAATAGTGACATTTCCTTTTCTTCCATTTTCTTTTGGAATCTCATATTTTTGGCTTTCTGTGTTTAGTTACATATATTTTGGTGACTATCGTAGATTGCGTGAGGCTCATGCGTCGGCAATAGGGAAAATCCGGTTGGCAGAAGAGTTCGGCTCGTGAAGGCGCGTAGAATATGAAATATGTCTCTGTCGTGTAGCTCCAGCTACATCTCGTCATCCTCGACTCTAATCCAGGATCTAGCTCTTCGGAGTTGGTACCCCTTGTTCACCTATCACTTTCTTTATTAATTTCTGGTTAATTATAATAGTTTGACCTAGTCTTAGTATAATACTTGCTTGCTTCTCTGTACTCACAATTAGTGCCTTTAAATTTTTGTGTCTATCTTATTGCAGGATTTTCGCCTGATTATAGTGCAATTTTTAGTATAATTTACCATTTAGTGATATTATACCCTCTAGTGATAGCATATGTAACCCTTGTGTATAGAGACTTTAGTGGTAGATGGTAGGAAAAAAGCATGTCTTTGGGTGAGGCGGGTGGTAGGGGGAAAGTAAGTCTCTAGATGGAGGGTTAGGTCCTGGAACATAGGTACTTTGATGGATTAATCTATGGAGATACTCCATAATAGGAAGATCAACATGGCTTGTGTATAAGAGAGTAGATGGTAGGAACTAAGGCAGAGGCAATTGGACTATAGATGTTCTGGTCTTGGTTGACAGAGTAGTGAGACTTGATATTTTCGGACCTGGTGGAATTCTAGTCTGTGATGTAGTGTCTTCATCCTTGTTATAATTCATTAAGGTTCCTCGGTGTTATGGTCTCCTCTGAATTGACTTCGGGGCACGGTGTTGTGGAATGGTGCCTAGGCAGCGATTATTAGAGATGGCAGTGTATGTCGGCTTCAGGGTCAAATCGGTGTTTCTAATGTTGATGGCTCGAGAGAGATGATCTTTATGGAGACCTGGTAGAAATTTATCCGTTCGAGTTCTACCAAGATGGATTATGATTTGAGGCAGTATTTTGGCAGTAAAAGAGGAAGAAGGACATGGTAGGAGGTCTCCCGCTGTGGTTGAATTACTAACAGGTCAAGTATGAACCATAGAGGCCGAGAAATTGCTTAAGAATATGATTTAATTGAAGTCAAAGTGTAAAGTAGCGTATGTATTCTGTGGTAGGATAGCCACATGACTTGAGAAAGTTTAGAGCGATTTGGGAATCATGGTGGACAATGACTAGGTCCATGGATTTTATTTTGGACGGTGGATACTGTGCTGAGGAAGGTTGAATAAGAGGGAAATAAGTTTTCTTGGAATGAATATGGGTGAAAAAGATGGATTGTCGTCATGGGATGCGATGTGACTTCGAGTTTGAAATTTATTGTTGGACTTTCAGTTGATGTCAATGGGGAATCAACAGACTCTTACGGCTTGCGGGAGAGCAAGGGCTCAGGAGGGGTTACTAATTTCGTGGTAGTTGTACCAGTGCAACGTCGTTGGAAGATGATTGTATGGAATTCCACAGTTGGGCTATCTACTGTGAGCAGGTTAGCGGTTGCGTGATTTTGATGAAGTGTCTATGAAGATTTCTACCTACTACCGAGCAGGAGGTCGAATGTGCGATTATGGCTGATAATTCGAAATGTTCATGAAACGTTTAACAAGAGACTATGAGAAATTTGGTGGGTTAACGGTGCGAGATCATGGTAATTGAGAAGGAGGAGCCTTTGTGGGTTCTAAATTTATGTGATTGTAGCTTACAGCTAAGTGGGGGAGCCCACTGTCTATGATTGGATCATATGGATATGTGCTTGTGAGGTTTCTAATTATCAATTAGTTTGCGGGTCATTTTATGACTAAGAAAAGAAAACATCAGGGGAAACTTGAGCAAAGAACTTAATGAATGTTTTCTATATTTTTCCTTATCGATTCATGTGCAGGTTTTGGGATGACTCAGAGTTTATGCTTCTTGTTGATGTGATGTACAAGGAAAACTATTCACCCAATTGCTTTTTTGAGAGAGTGTTCATGTGCTAACAGAGCGTTGGAGTAGGTGACTCACAATAATGGTTCTAGTAGGTCAAGGATTAAATGCACTGTCGAAGGATTTTGGGTCGTTATGTGGTTAAGGATCGAGTTTTTGCAGTGGATTATGAAAGGGACTTGGAGTGTTTCTATGTTAGAACCGAGGCTGCGATGCGATGTTAGACAGATGGAAGAAAAAAACTTTGAATTCGTAGAGGGTCTTTCAAATTGGGTGTACCAGTTGGAGATGTTATTGTGCGCATAAAGAGGGTATGAGATGGTTGATGGGTATTTAGCCGATTCGGTCTCGTGAATTGGGTCACTCGGGATGAGTGTTAATGGGTTTCATTATGTTTTGAATGGAGATATTACTATTTCTAAGGCAAGTCAAGAGTAAATTGGAAGAAGTAGGGTCGATTAGTAATGGTTTGAATCAACATGATTGTGGAAATGATCAGTTCCTTTGGCATGTTACGTTTTACAGATGGTTTGTGGTTGTATATGCGGGTTTGGCATGCACCATAATTTGCTTTATTTAGGAGGATTTTGATTCTTGTGGCCTAATTGTGTAAATGGATCTCAAAAGAGTTACGACGGTTTAGACCACGACTTGAGTTTTGTGTCTTTCGCAATTATGAGAAGTTGGTTGTGTGTTTTAATTCGTCTTCTAAAATGAGTAAGTGAAAGGTTTCTTGACAATGAAGTGTTTATTCTACTATTCATTCATGAAATTGATGAATTCTTGTACTCTCACGTAGCGGCATGATTGGAAGTTAAGGATCAAGGTTGCGGCTTAGTGTTGATAAGAATGTCACGAGCTGAGATGAACAGGGAAGAATTCAGATGTTCAGAGTAAGCTGACACTATCATAGTGTCGCATGAGAATGGTGTTCTATGGAAGAGGCAGTATGAATTGATTGCGGATTCTTAATTTGCTTTATAGAATTAGTACGGTTGGTGGTATGGAGGTGAAGACCTCGGTACTTGGTGCGCAAGGTCGTGGGAGCGTATCCCACGGGAAAATTGTATAGTGTGACATGTTATTCACTTGATTGTTAAGGGTTTAGACCAAGTATAGAGACTTTGGTACTATCGCTAATGTGGGAGTTAATGCCTAAAATACACTCTATTCATTTGGTTTAGGACTATGTGAGTTTGTTCTGGATTGGACGGCTGGTCGTGTGTGTCATGAACAGGGCCATTGGGGGAAAGGTTGTTGGCCCAGTATGGGATAATCGGAATCAGCTTGAGGTCCATTGGCGGGTCTAATGTGAATGGGTCCCTACATCAGGTCGGATGAGTTCATTCAGCGTAGCGTTACTTATGGAGCAGTCTTCGAGCGTTGGATGTTATCCATGGCGTCAACTATTCTATGTAATACTCTATTATTCTATGTGGGTCGTGAGCCAACTTGATTATTCGCACGTGGGTTGTGATCCCGTGTAGCTTGTGGTGCTATATGAACAAGATGGCTCTCGAGATGCAAGTCATATATTGCACCTTGGTCGTGCTTGAGTTTTTGGTGGCGGATGGCGCTAGTCATCTCCCCAGGGTTATATACTTGCACTTGGCGTGCTTGTGGTCGATATTCGGGCATTTCGTAAGCATAAATATTATAGCTTGATAGGTGTTTCCTTATTGATTGTTGTGTGGAATGGGTGGCACACCGCCATGGTATATTGTTTGGATCGGGTGGCCTGCCGCCACAGGTATATTGTTGATCGGGTGGCACACCGCCACGGGAATGTTGTGTATATCGGGTTGCGTGCTACAATGATGTCATATTAAGATCGAGTTGCACGCCATAATAGCGTCATGCTTGAATCGTGTTGCACGCCACAACAGTATCATAGTTGGATCAGGTTACACGCTGCAACAGATGTTAAGTACAGTTCCTTGTACTTGTTTTATGTACCTTATTTCCCATCTCTGAGGTAGAGCCATAACGTCTGTTTGGCCGTTTTATTCGTCGCGAGCTGGATGGTTCTTCGCCAAAGTTTGTTCTTCCCTATTGGTCATATTCGAGTTGTAGCTTGTTGGCGCTTTGATGGAGCTGTATGAGATTTTAGACAGTGTTTGAGGTGTCTTATTGTGTTAGAAGTTAGTGCTGGGTGAGACAAAGTTATTGGATCTGAGATCAGTGCTATCAGATTTATATAGGGTGTATTAAAGAGAAAACATTGTTATTCAGTTCAGAATGAGGTTATGGTTCTCGTCTGGTACAGAGACTCCATGAGTTATGATTTGGTAGGTCGTTATGAGTCTCTACACGTCTCTTTCGTCGTGGCAGTAATGTGAGAGTTGGAACATGGCTTATATGTGTTATGATATGTATTGCGGGCATCATATTTGTGAAATTGCAGCTATTGTAGTTGGAGGATGTTATTATGGGCAAATGACTTATGTGGTGCATGGTGTGATTTAGGCATAGGTGCATGATTATGTTTTGTTACAACTTGTAGTGATTGATGTGGTGTTCGTATGTTAGAATGGGATATCGTGTAGAATTCCAGATTTTGGAATTTGGTTCTAAGGCTTGTTAGCTAAGGTTATAGGGAGGATCTTTAGTTTGGCTCGAGCTAATGAGCTCACATGGGTTGTGGTGGCACAGGTAGGTTCACGAGGTGTTAAACGGTTGTTTTAGGCAATTTCAGAGTGGTTCCTGACACGTTCGAGGGCGAACGCATGTTTAAGTGGGGAAAAATATAACGGCCCGACCGGCCGTTTTGAGCTCTAGCGCATTGCTCGGTGGTTTGAGGCCTTGAATAGCTTCACTTCATGTTTTGTGACTTGTACGTGTGGTCGGAATTGAATTTCGGAAAGTGTTGAATTGTTTCGGACGGAAAATTCTCAATTTGAAAGCTTTATGTTAGAAGTGTTGACTAAGGTTTGACTTTTGAGTAAACGACATCGAAATCAGGATTTGAAGGTTCTAAAGGTTCGTATGATGATTTCGGACTTGGGCGTATGTTCGGGTTGAGTATCGGGTGGTCTGGGAGCATTTTGACGCTTATGATGGAAAGATGGAATTTTGAGAGTCTAAGAGTTTCCTAAGATTAGTTTGAAGTGGATTGTCACGCCCCAAACTCGGGGAGCGCGACCGGCGGTCAACCGAGTGAACCCAGCTGAGCAAGCCTGTTAGATTTCTACCCAAACTAATACATGAATAAAGAGGAGATGTACTCCACTAATCAAACACTAATTAGTTTTCAATAGCAACTTCAATTTCATTTCCATTAGTAGCTTCATTCATAATTTCCAAAATATTACAAGTTTATAGATATGAAGAAAAACGTGTTTGCTAAATACCAATATTTCTAGTTTTGACTCCCAACATCAACCACAACCCACAACCTGTCTACGGTGTGTCTAAGTAAAATTGAAGAGTAATATGGAAATATCGGCAACAAGGATCCGGCTATACCTCAAAACACAAAGTACATGAGAAACAAGATATACATGACCCGAAATGAAGTGGGGCTCACGAAGTCAGCTGAAGAGAGAGTATTGTTATCACTAATCACTGCCGCCTGCTGTGGAACCACCTGCATCCATTAAAGATGCAGCCCCCTCCCCCCGGCAAAACAGACGTTAGTACCGTCGAATAGCACTAGTATGTATAGCTAAAAGTCCTATTTTAAAATAGAATGCCCATATAAGAAAATGCAACACATAGAAACAACATGTCACAATCAACAATATCCAAATGTCTAGTTAAAACATAATAATTTTCAAAATACGAAGATAATATATATTTTTGATTGAGATATCATTGGCACCGATAACCACCATCTTTTTTAGCATTGAGTCTGATCATGCCCTATCGGCTATGTCATCTCCCTACGAACAATGTGGTTGACATGATGATGCGAAAGGAAGTTGTTACCAAGAGTAGTTCCACCATGTGCGCAATATGGCGTCTGATCTCCACCCGATCAGCTAGGCCGCCTTCCCACATATGCCGTGTGGGTTGACTTTTACAATTCACAGCTAATACAAGTTTCATCCCAATTAAGAGTAATAATCGCGATTTCACCAATATTTTAATTTCATCCCAAATAAGGGGAATAATCACAATCCGCCCCTACACATGCACGTGTAGTTTCAGGTGTGGGCTTTATGACCCATCCTTCCTCGGTTTTACTAATGATACTCCTAAAAACATTTTTTATATTTATTTGCACATAAAAGTAAGATAATTACAAATGTACTCACCTCAACATATTTCACATTGTATGTACCTTCACTAGTATTTTCAACCAATCATAAAAAACAATATTTCCTTTGCTCTTTTTGCCATTCAAAATATTTTTTATTCATGGCGCGATGGCCGTATTTCATATTCCACACTTTCAATTCTTTTATTTTGAAGGATCACCATCCAATATTAACATATATAATATTTCGGAAGTCATATACCTCTAGTTCATTAGTAATGGAGACTTTAAACACAATAGGTTTCTTCCCAAAGAAGGAGACATACCAACCAACAATAGAAACACACATCAAAGTCATAAACAAGCAATACACCAATTATTCTTGAAATACTGTTTCGCAACAACGACAATGTACAATTTTAATACTGGAACATGTAAGAACTCGAATCACATTGGATGTATTTATAAGGCAAGGAATTAGTTAAAAATACCCACTTATGGGCATGAATTGAGTACAAAAGCTTTAGGCAATTCAATTTTCGAAGTCATTTTATAACAGTAGAGTCGAGGCTCATTTCATAATCTTTCTCATTTCATTGGCACCACTAGCAACAATTATAACTTAAATTCATGGCACGATGGCCACACTTTATTTCCTCAATTCACTTATTTTATTTTCAAGCATCTTTATAGATCATCAGCAACAACACATTTTCAATCAAGACTTTAGGTATACATATAAGCAATTATGAGTCATAATCATGTCGAGTTTCTCTCAGCCAATTGGTACATTGGTTCTCATTTAAAACATGACTTAAAGCCAAACCATTTTAATACGTAAACCACAGTTTGAACATCTATCTTTCGACATAAGTCTCATTCAGAATAATTAAGTATATAGGGGATAACCCGGAATATAGAAATTAGGAATCTTGAGCCAACCATACTTGAAGTTACGGGAACATTATGAAATTCGATTCTATGAGAGAAATTTTAGCCAACATACCTCTAATTCGCCCCTTAATGGTACTACAATGATCCACTACACTAAGAAACTTAAATCTACCATAACAATATCCAATGGAAACAATGTTAGTAACAAATTTCATAGTTTAGGCCATTTAGACACTATCAAACACCTAGTCGGCATAAACCTCTATATCTCTTAACCGTAAAATTAGTTCATACCACTACCACCAGTTAATAAAAATTTATCCCACCATCATTCTTAAAAAAATTATATCTTCCAACATCACATGCATTACCATCGATCCACACCCAACCAACAAAATTCCATCAAATAATCATCTTTCAATCTCTACAATGGCTAAGTTTTTAAATTGGGAACTTATGACTTCCAACCACCGTCCTGTAGGTTCCAATACCCAATTAATACTTATATTCCCATAATAAACTCATGCATGTAAGTCTAAGAGTGTAGGATTACCTTTTGGAAGACATCTTGCAAAACCCTCCTTGAGTTCTTGAAGAAATTTCTTGAAAATCTAAGGATTTCATGCTGGAATGAGTCATTTCTAGAGGGTCAATGATAGGATTTATACCAATATAATGGGGATTTCTTACCTTGAATATGGGAGGAGTTTGGTGTCTTGAGATAGTGGAGGAAAGCCCTAAAATTAGTCCAAGTGAAATGGGGAAAATGAGCCCACAAAATGACTTAAAAAGACCTGTAGCTGGGGCGCACTCAGTCTCGCGAAGTGAGCCTCACTTCGCTACACCAGATCATACAAGGGCAGACAGGATCCGCGCCCGGTCTGGTGAAAGGACCCTTACTTCGCTGTCCTCCAAAATAGCTGGGTGATCTAACTTTCGTAATTTGATCATAACTTTTAGTAGGAATGTCTAAATGACGAATGGCATGATGCGTTAAAAACTAGACTCAAAGGGCTACACTCCAGAGGAAATATTCATTGAAAGTATATTTATATTATGAGAGTTATACCCATTTAAAGTCAAGTACTGTGCAAATTTTTGAAACCTATTCCACTTAACATCTTCAACTCGTTCCAAACAACTTCCCACTTACAACTCTCCTTAATATGCCCAAAAACACTCTCCATATGCATTTTCAAGTCAAAATAGTTTGGTTCTATCCCATAGGTCTTCTTTAATACTCGGATACGTTATTCACTAGTACCATTGGCGCACTTTAAAAATCTAAATCAATAGGAACTTTTAACGGGTCCTTACATGGACTTTGGTTCTACCGATGTCCATTTTTGATACCGAGCCTTAATTTGTATTATGATTTATGACTTGTATGTAAAGTTTGGTGTCATTTATGGGATGTTTATGTATGAATCAGATGCGTTCATCAAAGTTCAAATGTTTGAAACTTTAGAGTTTTTTCTAAGTTTGACCATGGGTTGACTTCAAAGCTATCGGGTTCGGGACTTGGAATAGGTCTGTTTCGTCATTTCGAACTTGCCTGCAAAATTATGTGTCATTTTGAATTGATTTGATATGGTTCAAACGGTTGCAATTGAAGAAGTTCTTGAAGTTCATTATGATTCATATGCGTTTTGGCAACCAATTCATGATTCTAGAGGTTATTTTGGTGATTTTATCACGCGATCAACTGTGCATTATATTTTTAGACTTGTGTGGATGTTTGGTTTGGAGCCCCAAGGGCTCGAATGAATCTTGGACGCGTCCCGGAGGAGTTTGTAGAGGTTTTGCGATTGAGGCAGCTTACGCATTTGCAAAGCAACTATCGCTTTTGCGGTGTCTTTGAACTCGCATTTGCGACTTGGACAGAATTTGGTCAGGCTTCACAATTGCAACCTTCGCATTTTCGAACCTCGTGTCGCAAATGCGACATCTAAGGTTGTTATTAAGACTTTATTTCGGGGTACAACCCATTCCTCTCGCATTTTTACTTGGTTGGGCAATTTTTGGAGCTCTTGAAGAGGAGATTTTCACCATCTACTGTGAGGTAAGTTATTTCCACTTGCTTTCAGTTAAATACATGGATTGTATGCATATTTTAACATGGAATTTTGATAGAAATTGTGGGATTTTACGAGAAAACCTAGAATTTGAGATTTTTGAAATCTGACCACAAAATTTAACATGAAATTGAGAATAAATTATATATTTGAGTTTGTGGTATTATGGGTAATGATAATCTTCAAAATATTTTGAAATCCGCGCACGTAGGCCCGAGGGTTGACATTTTTTTGACTTATCAAGTGGATTGGGAAGTGTCATAAATTTATTAAATGTTGAAGTATATTTGTATTGGTTTTCATTATTGTTTGACTAGTTTCGGATCGACGAACATTGGTTTTAGGTGTCAGAGAGGCATTGGAGTCGGTTATGGAACTTCAGAATGAGGTAACTCTCCTGTTTAACCTTATGAGGGATAAACTACCCCCTAGGTGATATGATTATTATGTTCTACTTGTTGTAGGTGTTACGTACGCACGACGTGACGAGAGTTTGTAAGTGGCTAAAGCATGTTTATATACGGGTAGACTCAAGATTTCTATCATGTATTAGTTGAAATATTTGAATTCCAATTGCTAGCTTAATTAGTTGAATTTATAATTAAAATTTATTTAGTAATACATATATATTAGGACGAGCTTTATCACCTTGAATTGTTTCCAAGATATTTGATAAACAGTAAATGTCGTATTCACTATTATACATCTGTATCTGTGTTGTGAGCACGTGACTCGCAATTCGATAAGTTCCTTCCTTTCTTGTGGAGTGGGTTGAACGCCTCGGCAGTATATTGAGATGCATCTTTTGTTCGCGCCGGTCGACCCTCGCAGTGTACGATCTCGTTATAATCGTGCGTATTACCTGTTGGAGTCCGAACATTCGTGATATTCTCTTTGTTTGAGTCCTCGTATTTATGGGGTATTTCTTATTCCGTTTGAAAATACATTTGATATTTATGATATGTTGAGATAACACATGACCATTATATTGCCACAATAAATGTTGGAGGTTACATTAGTTACCGTTTTATCTCATTATTACTGTTGTGCTTCATATATGTTTATGATTCATTATATTGATTTGTTGGACCACTAGTAAGTGTCGATGTCGATCCCTCGTCACTACTTCTCCGGGGTAAGGCTAGATACTTACTAGGTACGCGTTGATTTACGTACTCACCCTACACTTCTACACTAAATGTGCATGGTCTGACAAGTTCACTTGGTAGTCATCTTGGCACGTAGGCATAGCTGCTGAGGAGACTTTATGGTGAGCTGCATTTCAGGCTACGTATCGTAGTCCGCAGAGTCTCCATTGTACTATTTACTTTATCCTGTCTTATTTATATTCCAGACATATGTTGTATTAGTGTTGTACTCCTTGGCAAATGCTCATGCACTTGTGACACCAGATTTTGAGATATTTCAGTTGATGTTTACGGATTTGTACATTATTATCACCTTTCATTTTCATGTATTACTAATTACGTATTTACCCGTGATTTTAAAGGTGTAAATTTCCTTACATTGTACAATTTATGATTTCGAAAGTAATAAAATGAATAATCAATGTGATAGTTAACCGTCGGCTTGTTTAACGGTGACTGTGGGCGTCATCATCGTCTGTTATGGGTTTTGGATCGTGACGATAATGTTTGTTTGATATTCAGTTTTATCTAAGGAGGGTACAATATAATGATTCAGAAGTCTGATAAAACTTTGATGTTAACTGTTTTAATAATTTGAGGGACACTGTGAAATCTCCAATCATTTATCTTATTTTTCCTAGTTTGAAAAATGTTTGGTACTTTCAATAATTACAGTTCTAAATCTAAATCATCATTCCTCCAAAGACATACTATCATCGTTGCAAAAAGAAAAGATAAGAATTATCCATCAAATCTAGAGGTATTAGAAAATTTTGATGGATTATTATCGGATCGCAGTATTAGATGAAACTTTAGGTACTAAATCCTTTAATACCTTGATAATATAACAACGAGATTATGTAAATCTTTTAATACTCCATATAACCTTTGAGATAAATACAATTATCATCATTTTAGTCCCTTGATAAGTGGTATTATTTTAGGTTTGGATCGACTAATTGATATAGTAATTTCTCATGCCAAAAAAACATTTTATTTTGCAACCAGTTTATTTCAGTTAGTTCCTTTATCTCTTTCTTTATTTTCATTATGTGTAGGGGAAAGTTTTCTTCCCTATGTTGCCCCAATTTTACCCGAAATGTGATGTCATCATTCAATTGTATATTTTTTTAAAATTCCTATTTTAATGTTTAGTTTTTAGGTTTTCGCTCTCTTAAAAGTCTCGACGAGACGATAAAGTAAGAGCAAAGTAATAAAAAACAAATACCATGGCACTCACGGTCATAGGACCGAAGATTGTAGACAACTTCGGGAGGAGGTAGCCCGACTGATAAGCAAACGGCACCTTCGGGAGCTCCTCATCGACCGAGCTAAGAATCACTTTCGAGAAAGAGAGGCAAACAAGAAGAACAAATAGGAGGAGCCGCAGCATATCATTCATATGATCATTGTAGGAGTCAATGTCCCCATCGTGTCGTCAGTTACGTGAGGTCAGTGATTGATGTGACAGAAAGGACGTGCAAATGCCAGGATTCTCGAAAAGTCATAAATCGATAACGACGGTTGGACGTCCTTTTGTTTTCTCCAACACGCATACTGACCACTATAAATACTCCAATCCTTCACTCCTTAAAGTTTTACTTTTCACAACATCTTCAGACCTTGATCAACTCTTTATTATGCTTGCTTCTTTTCTGTGTTCATCTCTCAACCAATTTATTCCTCTTCTTCTGAAAATTTTACAGCAAAAATGGCAAAGACTTCTAAGACTGTTCCCCAAAAGGAGAAAGCCCTTTATTCATCACGCTCATCTAGAGCAAAGCATTAGTACCTCCTCGTGTTGAGGAGTGCATCCCCGGACCTTGTGAAACATCCTCTGATTTCAAGGTCGAAAAACTTTCTTCGATAGCAGGACGTTGTGAACCTATATCTCGATATATCAGTTTGATAACTGGAACTGAGAAATTGAAGATCGACTGTCATTGGGGGGAGGTTGTACAAGTGGATATTCCTTCACCTGAGGAAGACATAACCATACACAAAGCCGGTTTCCTTAGTGTGTACACATATCCTTTCACCTTAGGTCTGGTAGAGCCATCTTTGCCACCGATAGATCTAGTGATCCTCGATTTCTGCAGGCAATAACGGGTGACGCTTGGCCAAATCTATCCATCATTATGGCGAATCATTTACCTAATTAGGTAGTCTTCAAACATGGTCGAGGGGATGTCTTTTACCCTCGATCATCTGATTAGACTGCATAGCCCAGACTTTATCGAGGTGTCCTGATTAAGCTGAAACATCGGTCTTCAAAGGGCTTCTTTGCTAGCATCGACGAGTACAAGGACCGTGTGTGGATGAGCCGCTTTGTCCAAGTCAGGACCTCGGAACTGATCCCTGTTGAGAAGATGCCATTCCCCGAGTAATGGAATATGAGTCATAAGTAAATATGTTTCGTTAATCAGATATTTTTCCTGCCCTTTGAACTAATTCCTTAAATGATGCATGTGTTGAGTGATACCCTGGCGCGGTCAAGGATCTCTGGGGCTGGGTTCGACAAGTAACTTTGACCTTTCCCTACGTAAAGCGCGTGTGGCATGATTTGGCCAAAACCCGATGGGAGGCCAAAAACCACGGTGAGTTTTATTTTCGACACATTTGAATTCCTTAAAAAGGATATCTCTCGATAGTATTCCCAACCTTTGTACTTATGTAAGCCTTGAAGAGGCTGTTTTGATGAGGGAGCCCCCGCTTGGGAAAGTAGACACTCCAAAGCCTGCTAAGGAGAAGAAAATAACGAAAAAGTCACCAGTTGAGTCCTTGAAGCCTAAAAAGGCCAAAGTTCACAAGCCTAAAGCCGATTCGGCGGCCTTAACTCCGGAAGTGGCTGAGAGTCTTCGTGTTGAGAACAAAGAGAGTGATGACTGCCCACTATTACTTAGGGGAAGAGGAAGCACTGTCACTTTGAATCCCGTTGAACCGACGGTTATCGAGCTGAAGGCTGTTGAACCGGATATTGCCGATGTGGCCCCACCTCGAGCTGAAGAGATCTCGAGGGTGGGTCAAACGAAGCCCCTGAACCGACCAACAATCAAAATATTCCTTGAGTTGATGGGTGTTTGGTTAATGAACTTGTGGAACCCAACTCTAAAGCTCCTTGAAAGCGAGAGAAGGCCCTGATTGGCCGGTCCGGGGTCATTAATGAAGATGATTCTCCACTGGGCCCGTCATTCTTTCCAAGGAAAATAGGGGATGCCCAAAATATTGAGACTCCCGACGTGGGGGCGTCCCATGGAGAGAATGATATGTTTGAAGGATACTTTGTCGGGGTTGAAGAAATCCCCGACCTTAACGCCTCGTTCATTTTCGAATAAGCCGAGAAGCTTCGAAAATAGGTAACCTCTTGACTTAACAACTTTATTTTGAGTTTTGATTCTTGCTTTTCTGACTTTTTTCCTTTATGTTTTTAGGCCTTGATGCTCTACAACCAGTCTTTTTCCAAGCCATAAACCGAGCTGGCCCACTGCGAAGAAGATTATAAGAGGCTCACGTCGGAGTCAGATGAGCTCAAAGCCCTTTACGTCAAAAAGGACGGGGAACTGAATGACCTTCGAGCACATTTGGAGAAGATGTCTCGAGAACGGGCCGATCTCGATGAGCAGGTAATACAAACTTCGTGGGCCTGCTTTTATGCTTATTCAACTTTAATTCTTAATGCCTTAACTTGATTTTTGCAGCTCAACCGGAAGGATGACCTAGTGGGGAAACTTCGAGAAGAGCTTGAGGTAAAAAATGCTGAGGTGGTTGGGCTGAAGAACCTCATGGATGAGGTAGCGTCCGGGAAAGATACTCTCCGAGAGAAACTGACCTTGGCTGAGTATCAACTTCAGGGTGCGAAGGGAGAGAGCCGCAAATACAAGGATCTTCATGCTGAGTCAGTTGCTGAGTTATCTAAGATTAAGTCCGAGATTGACGAACTCATAGCCTCGTATCAGGATGACACTGCATCTGCAAATGCTCGGTCTAGGAAGGTGTCTGTTGAGGACGGAATTATGCTATATCTTGCCCTTGAATATGCTCGATTGGAGTCTCGAAGGCAGGCTCTCGAGGAGTTGCATGCAAAGGGTTTCGATCTATTTGTCGAGATCGAGAAAGTGAAAGCCTTAGAAGAAGAATCGGCAGCCTTGCTCACTTCTAACGAGGATTCAACTAGTGGCTCAGAAAATGACGAAGATGAAGATGAAGTCCCCGAGGGGAAAGAGGTCGTTTATTACCAGGAGGATGTGTGCCAAGCGTTTGAGGGCACAACTCCTGAGGGAACTTCGTTCGATCAAGTGACCCGGTGGTAGATTATGCTTCTTTTGTTTTCCATCCATTTTGTGCAAGGGCTCCCTATAGAAGCTTTGTATATATTCTTTTGTGAACATGATTTTGATACGAAAGGAATCCTTTGATTTTTCTTCATCTAAATTTCCATCTTGTCTTTGTCTTTGCTTTTGTGATGAAATTTGATGCTTTCCAATGCTCAGTACGATGTGTTGGACTTAGAATATAAAACCCTTAGGTTTTTTTTGCTTGATGAACAATCGATAATATTTGACCTTTTAGGGTCCGATCTTCGATTAGCTCGGGACTTTCGAGTACGAACATAGGTGGGGTCTCGAGCATAGTTTGCTTCGGCCTTTAAGTCTCAAGCACATGGTCCTTCGGCCTTTAGGTTGTTTAGGTATCCACCCTTAGGTTTTAAAGCATTGGCCCTTAGGGTTTTTTCATTTTTGCCCTTAGGCTATTTTCAATTTGGCCCTTAGGATCTTTTTAGATTGGGTCAATTCGACCTATAATATGGCTATAATTTTCCCCCATTCTGGCTAAAGACTTTTAAAGTTATGTTATGCCTTGGCATGTTTTGTGTTCGTCCGACTCTTCGACGGCTCAAATAGGAACCTCGATTATAAGTCAATATGCGACGATAATTGAGTACCTCGTGAGGTTTTCTCGAAGGCTAATTTTTTGAAGCCTTTATACAGAAGGTTGATTTTTTCGAAGCCTATTCATTGTTCGGAGTTGATATTATCGAATCTCCTTTGCTTATGCCGAGGGTAGCATTATTAACCGGTTTTTTCGAAGTGTTTGAAGGCCTTTAGATTTTATGGCGGAATTCAGACGTCTCCAAACCGCATTACTTCGACCGTAGCCTTTTCATATGACCGTAGTATTTATATTAGGCCATATCCTTTAGTCCCCGGGTGAGATGACCTCGGCCTCTATATCGAGGGTATGCCTTTTTAGGGGTCTTACAAGTTCGAATATATAGCCTTGACCTTTAATATCGAGGTTGTGCATTTTTAAGGTCTTATAAGTTTGAGTACGCCTCATTGAGGTCTTATAAATTTTATTGCCTCATTGAGGTCTTATAGATTCGATGTTGCCTCATTGAGGTCTTACAGATTCGATGTTGCCTTATTGAGGATATACAGATTCGGTGATACCTTATTGAGGTCTTATGAGCTCGAGTCCTTGATGGCTCGATAAGTTGACTGTCGATAACAGTCCCCGAGTGTTCGGGAGTATTTGGCCCTTGAGCCATTTCATGCAAGAATAGTAAATTTCTTTGAGGCACAATTTTTTTTTATGAACAAGGATACTTCTTCGATTACTTGATACATGCGTACATGTTTTTGCCATTGGGGCCTCGACTATTCTACACGAACATGGTTCATTTGACCGTTTGGCCCGATACAACATTCTCCTATCGAGGCCCTCTTTGGCATAACTTGGTTTCTTTGAAAAGGTAACCTCCGAGGGTGATGCCCCCTAGTATTCGAGGTTGATTGAAAAGAAGCCTTGAATACTTGATGAGTTTTCCTTAGGTAGTATATAGATGTTGCCTCGTTAAAAACCTTGACGGTAAAACCCATTTGGGATAAAACCCGATCTAAGGGAAAAATAGTACAACGCATGATTTAAACCCCAAGGTCTTCAAGCTGAAGGGTGCTTCGATTCCTCTCAATCGAACACTTGCAAAATGTTAGTATGAAATATAAACAAAAAGGGAGAATGTTATACCATGGCAATAATAGCGTTTGAGCATCGATGTGTTCCAATTGCTTGGTAATTGCTCGCCCTCGATGGTGCCAAGTTTGTAGGACCCTTTGCCTACTACTTCAAGGACGCGGTAAGGTCTTTCCCAGCTAGAGCCTAGTTTCCCTTCGTTTGTGTTTCGAGTGTTGAGGGTGAATTTCCTTAGAACTAAGTCCCCGACTCCGATGTATTAGAGGTTTTTCATTCTGTTGTAGTATCTTTCGATCCTTTGTTTTTGAGCAGCCACTCGGACCTGTGCGGCCTCACGCTTTTTATCTAGTAGTTCGAGGGCGGTATTCACGGCCTCGTTGTTTGAGTCCTCGGTGGTGTGTTGATATCTGGCACTTGGATCTGTGACCTCGACTGGTGCCAACACCTCAGACCCATATACGAGAGATAACGGGGTCTCCCATGTGCTTGACTTCGAGGTTGTTCGATACACTCATAGTACCTTGGGCATCACTTCTCTCAATTTCCCCTTTGCATTCTCTAAGCTATTATTTAAGTTTTGAATGATAGTTTTGTTTGTGGACTCGTCCTGACCATTTGCACTTGGGTGGTAAGGCGTTGATAGGATCCTTTCGATTTTATGATCCTCGAAGAATTTCGTCACCTTGTTGCTGATGAACTGCTTCCCATTATCACATGTAATCTCGGAGGGGACCCTGAATTGGCATATGATATGATCCCATATGAAGTTGATGACTTCTTTTTCTCTTATCTTCTCGAAGGCATGTGCGTCTACCCATTTCGAGAAGTAGTCAGTCATAAACAAAATAAATCTAGCTTTACCTGGCGCCGTTGGTAGGGGGTCGACGATGTCCATCCTCCATTTCATGAATGGCCACAGTGATAGGACTGAGTGTATTTGTTTAACGGGTTGGTGAATCATTGGTGAAAATCTTTGGCATTTTCCATATCTTCGAACGAATTCCTTGGTGTCCTTTATCCATGCTATCCCAATAGTAACCTGCTCTGATTACCTTTCAAACTAAAGAATCTGCACCGGAGTGGTTTCCGCAGGTGCCTTCGTGGATTTCTCGAAGCACATAATCGGTGTCCCCCGGTCCCAAGCATACTGCTAATGGTCCGTCTAAGGTCCTTCTGTATAGTGTTCCTTTCTCGTCGTGTGAAAATCGAGCTGATTTGGCTCGAAGGGCCCTCGATTCTTTTTGATCCGTGGGGAGTTTCCCATGTTTCATGTAGTTAATGTACTTGTTCCTCCGATCCCATGTTAGACTTGTGGAGTTGATTTCGGCATGGCCTTCTTCGATCACTGATTTGGATAGTTGTACAACAGTCCCCGGGAGTATGTCATATTCTTCGACAGACCATCCCAGATTTGCGAGTACATCGACCTCGCTGTTTTGTTCTCGAGGTATGTGAACCAGGGTACACTCTTTGAAGCGATGCAATGTCACTTGAAGTGTGTCTAAGTATCTTTGCATCCTATTTTCTCGAACCGCGAAGCTCCCATTTACTTGGTGTACAACCAGAATAGAGTCACATTTTCCTTCGATGACCTCTGCTCCTCGGCCTATGGAAAGTTCGAGACCTGCAATCATGGCCTCATACTCGGCGTCATTGTTAGTCAACTTCGATGTTTTTATAGAATGTCTAATTATGCCACCCGTAGGTGGTTTTAGAACTATGCCAAGCCCGAACCCTTTCACGTTCGAGGCTCTGTCAGTAAAAAAAAGTCCATACCCCCGATGATGTGCCATTTTTTAACAAGAGTTCTTTCTCTACCCCGGGCACGAGGGAAGGCGTAAAATCAGCCATAAAGTCCGATTTGGCCTCCGAGTTTGATGGCCCATTTGGCCAATCGGCCCGATAATTCGGGCTTATGCAAGATATTTCGAAGAGGATATGTAGTTAAAACACATATAGGGTGGCATTGAAAGTAAGGTTTCAATTTTGTAGATGCACTTACTAATGCAAGAGCTACTTTTTCTAAGTGCGGATACCTGGTTTTTGCATCTCCTAGGGTCCGACTTACGTAATAGATAGGGAATTGTGTACCTTGTTCTTCTCGAACCAACACACCACTTACCGCTACCTTGGATACAACCAAATATAAGTATAGTGTTTCGTCCTCCTTCGGGATATGGAGCAAAGGTGGGCTCGAGAGGTACCTCTTTAATTCTGCCAAGGCATGCTGATATTCCAGTGTCCACTCGAAGTTGTTTTTTTTCTTGAGTAAGGAGAAGAAGTGATTAGTCTGATCTGATGACCTCGAGATGAATTGGCCTATGGCTGTTATCCGCCCGTTCATCCGATGTACTACTTTCACACTATTCACCACAGTGATCTCTTCGATGGCCTTGATTTGGTTGGGGTTGATCTCGATCCCCCTCTTCGATACTATGAAGCCCAATGATTAGCTCGATCCGACTCCAAAGGCGCATTTCTCAGGGTTGAGCTTCATGTTGTACCTCCTTAGGATATCGAATATTTCCTGCAAATGAGTCAAATGGTCCTCTTTGCGCAGGGACTTAACTAACCTGTCATCAATGTAAACTTCCATAGACTTGCCTATTTGATGTTAGAGCATCTTATTAACTAGGCATTGATATGTGGATCCCGCATTTTTATCCCAAAGGGCATTACATTATAACAATACGTGTTATACTTCGTGATGAACGAAGTCTTCTTCTGGTCGTTCGAGTTCATTTGAATTTGATTGTACTCGGAGTAGGCATCGACAAACGATCGATGTTGGGTAATGCAAATGAATCTTTAGGGCAGGCTTTATTTAAATCTTTATAATCTACACACATTCTCAATTTATTTCCCTTTTTGGGGACTACTACTACATTAGCTAACCACTCAGGGTATTTCACCTCCCTAATGGATCCTATTTTGAGAAGCTTTGTTACCTCTTCCTTGATGCATGCTTTAACTCAGACTGAGGCCTCCGTTTTTGCTTCACCGGTTTGAACCTTGGGTTGACGCTTAGTCGATGGGTGGTTATTTCTGGTGGGATCCCTGTCGTGTATAAATGGGACCAAGCAATGCAATCAATGGGGGTTAATCCTGTTCCTAGGTATACATTTCGATCTGGAAGATGTTCGACCAATACGGCCTGTTCGAGCTCTTCGACTGTTGACTTCGTTGCATCTGACTCTTTGGGAGAAACGAAGGTTCGAGGAGTGAGGAAGTCTTCTTCATTGTCCTCGACTACTTGCTCATTGATCTCCTGTCCCTAGGACTTAACCGAGGGTATAAATGTGGTTTCTATTTGGCTACTTCCTTGTCTTTTGACTTCTCTGAGGTGGAAGGCGCCAATGCTGGTGCCATATCGTGCACCGCGAACATCTATTTTGCTGCATGCTGATCTCCATACACCATCTTTACACCATCCTTTGTTGGAAATTTCATCTTTTGATGAAGAGTTGATGGCACCGCTCTCATATTATGAGTCCACGACCTTCTAAGAAAGGCGTTGTATCTCATGTCACCTTCGATAACGTGAAACTTGGTATCTTTAATTGTACCAGCTATGTTGACTGAGAGGATGATTTCCCCCTTCGTTGTCTCACTCACCATGTTGAATCCATTCAGGACTCGAGAGGCGGGGATGATTTGGTCGACCAGCCCGAGTTGCTCCACAACCCTCGACCTGATTATGTTGGCCGAGCTACCTGGATCAACGAGCACACGCTTAATTTGAACTTATTTAAAATAAAATAAATTACCAGTGCATCATTATAAGGATGAGATACGGCCTCATTGTCTTCCTCGCAGAATGTAAGAGCATCCTCGGGTACGTAGCTCCGAGTCCGCTTTCCCTTTGTGATGGATAATTTTGTCCATTTGAACACAGATCGCTGTGGGACGGCGATTGCTCAAATGATATGATGCGGCTCCTCCTGTTCGTTATTCTTGTTCGCCTCTCTTTCTTGAAAGTGAATTTTAGCTCGGTCGTTAAGGAGCTCTCGAAGGTGCCCTCTGCTGATCAGTCGGGCTACCTCCTCCCGAAGCTATCTAAAATCTTCTGTCCTATGACCGTGAGTGCCATGGTATTTTAACATTATGTTGGAGTTCCTTTGGGAAGGATCCAACTGTATTGGCTTCGTCCACCTGGTATCTTTGATCTTGCCTATTGCTGATACGATGTCTGATGCATTGATGTTGAAGTTATACTCTGACAATCGGGGTGCCTCTATCGGCCCCGTGTGCCTGTCGAACCTAGTTTTTCTCATGAGTACCCGAGAACTCTGACCCCGATCTATCATTGATCGTTTCGAGGTATATCACGCCTCGGGGCATTTCTTCGATCTTCGATATATGGCTGGTATCTTTCCTTATTCTATTTCGACTCCCTTTCTGTATTCCTTGACTCTTTTGCTAAGAGCCTGCTTGGATATACTGAGCCCGATGGGGCTCCCAATTGGTCTTCATCGACCCTGATCTTCGATTGATACATGTTATGCACATCCGCCCAAGTCACGGTGGGATTCTCGATCAAATTTAGCTGCAGCTGCTTCGAAGCTATCGAGCTTCATTCATTCAAGCCCTCGGTGAAGGATTGCACCGCCCAGACATCGATGACTTGTGGTAATTTCATTTTGTCCATTTGAAAGAGGGATACGAACTCCCTTACCATCTCGTTCTCTATTTGTTTAATTGTGAAGACATCACACTTCCTTGTAGCGACCTTAATGGCACCAACATGTGCCTTAACAAAAGAGTCTGCCAACATGGCAAACAAATCTATTGAGTTCGGGGGGAGGTTATGATACCATATCATGGCCCCCTTGGACAGTGTTTCTCCAAACTTCTTCAACAAGACATACTCGATCTCGTCGTCTTTTAAGTCATTCCCTTTTATACCACAAGTATAGGTTGTAATATGCTCATTAGGATCTGTGGTCCTGTTGTACTTTGGGATATCGGGCATCCTAAACTTATTCAGAATGGGCTTCAGGGCCGCACTCGACGGAAATTATTTCTGCACGAACTTCTTCGAATCTACCCCCTTCAAAATTGTACTATCTTTGTAGATCTTATCAGCTCTAACCACGTGTTCTTGGAAAATTTTCGCCTTTCCATGATGGTCATCGATTATAGACTGCTCTGAGGTAGGCCCTGATGGGCCTTCGACATACTTCCTGGAGATATGTACTTCGAGGTCGAGCTTTAGACTCTACTTCAAGCCTCTCGAGATCGGGCTTGGCATGACATAGAGGCCTCGATATCGGACTTTCCGATATCGACTCTCCGATATGGACTGTATACAAAAATATAATAATTTTATTGGATATTCATTATATAAGTATATTAGTTTCTAACCACATCATGGTAACAAAAACTTGATAGCTTTTATTTTCACCCCCCACAACATGAGCGGCATAAATACGGAAACTTAACCTGGTAATCGCAACATTTGAGTTTCTTACAAAATCCAAAGCAACTTGAAAATTTCAAAATAAATATTATTCATGCATCAGAAAATTAAAAACTTCATTATAAAGACTCCTTATATAGTAGAAGAAAACATGATGAGCCAATCCGAAGCAACGAAAAAGTATGTATTTGGAAATCAATATTTTGCGATTATAATTTGCTTACAAAATAATTATACTCATATGATTTTCAATCTTTTAATGTAAACATATTATTTTAAATGTGAATGTTAATTTTAATAGTCAGATATAGTTAAAATCATGTACACGTATTAGATATATATGCAAATTTCGAGTTTAAAATATATTCTCTATTAATAAGAGGACAATAATTTAAAAAAAGTAAAAAAGTCCTTAAGACTAAATTACCTAAAATAAACACACAAGTGCTACGACTCGCAATAGATAATTTTAACGACATTATCGGTGATGTTGCTTCCCGTGTAGATGATGGCTCTTGTGCGGATGATGGTTCTAGTGTTGCAAGATTAATGGACAAAAAAGAACAAAGAGGAATATAATAATGTACCCTATAGAATTAGTTGACTTTTCCATCTTAAACAACTACTAATTCTGTTTGTAGCTAATATTTTTCCAATTAAAGTGCTTGTAAGTATTTGATAGCTGTCCCTTTTATAGGATGGAGAGGAATAATTTTGAATTTAGTAGTGTCATAGGTAGTTTACATCAATTATTAACATGAACTATAGGAGATCCAATCAAATTATAAAAGTAATATATAAGACCCATATAATTTATTTGAAAATTCTACATAATTGAAAATTTAATTATTAAGTAGATAGCTGTATGAATCAAATACTATATTTATATCCAAATATATTTTTCGTTGGGAAGTTAATTGGTATTTTTCATTTATCTCTTTATGTAGTTACTAAAATAAATTTGGTAACTAAACATAACTTTTGACTCAATTTTTTATTTTTTTTTATCAATCCACTAGGCAGAGCCTAGGACTAGTTTTTATTTATAATGAATAAAAAACAAAACAACAAATAAAACAACGTAGCATGTTATCCTACTAAGAATAGGACTCTAATTACTGAATACATCGCACCTATTATCATGTTTGGGCTTCACACCCAACCATGATATTACATATGATGTATCTAAAAATCCAAACTAGAACTAGTTTAATCCACAAATTAAAAATTGTACTACATATCCTTGAATCCTTTAGTCCATGCATCGAAAATTTGCATTTGTAATGTAGTCGAAAATACTGTTCCCCATTGCATCTGTGATCCAGTTTTGTGACTTCCATGTTCTGTCCTTCGAAGTGCATTGAATCTCTTATTGTAGACATTCTCCGCACTTCTCTCCCATTTCTGTCTTGTTGATTCACGTGAATTTTGCCTTCTGTTGCTAGTGTCATGTGCACGTCTCAGCTGTGCTTCCCATTGTTACCTCTCGTTGTCCCTGCAGAAGCTGTACAAATCCACACCATTCCTCTTAGTTCGATGTATCTTCACCATGCCTTCATTCTCATGCCTTGTATGCTTGTGTCTACTCCTAAATCTCATGATCTTCTTGCATTCAGTAGTAGGACATAAATGCAGTAACTTTGCCATATTTCTTGTCCTGCTTATATTGTCTGATTCCAGCTTCTATGCATTGTGCCCTTGTGCTATTTTATATTTTTCTGTATGATCTTCAACCAGCTGTTGTGGTGCAGTGTGTCTGGCCTCCTGTCAATCTCTTTCATATCTTCCTCAGCTTCCCTGACATCTTTTTCATTTCTCTTCTGAGCAACTGAGTGTTCCTTTTATTTCTAATTTTCTCCCTAACGTCCTCACTACTTTCTCATCTTGTGTATGCTACTGAGTAATTACCTACGTCAAAGGTCCCTCCTTTGGAATGAATGCAGGGCATTAATACCACACAAGGGAGATCCCTTAGACAGTAAGCTAAGAACTCAGTATGTGTACCTGCAAATAAAAAACAAACCAAGTTAGTGAAATAATAGATCTCCATGCTCTTTGATTGAACATGGTGATATGCAATGTTGATCTCCCTAATCCCCCACCTTGTTCTCCCATCTCCAGTCATTAATTTCTTGCAATCTTTACTCTTAAATAAGGGCACTGTGACTTATCATCATTAAGAATCTTCCTACCCATTGTGTCTAGCTCCCAAAAGTAATAGCATTCAATGTTTCCTCGATCCAAAGCATAGTTTGCAAGATGGTCAGCCAGCCTATTTCCTTCTCTGAATATATGTGACACCATAATAGTGCATTGTTCCCTAATACTCCATATCTCATTTATTTGGTCAGTTATATTCCAAGGTGGTTTCCATTCTCCTTCCATGACTTTTTTGATCAACATAGAGTCTGTTTGTAGCCAAATATGTCCATGATTCATTGCATTGCATATCCTTAGTGCTTCTACTATTGTTGTGGCTTCTGCTTCATTGTTCGACCCTTCCCTAATCTCTGTTCCATTTGCATAAATTAGGTCTCCATGATGATCCCTCAGACAGTATCCTATTGAACTTCTCCCTGGGTTTCCTCTGCTTGCATCATCTGTATTTACTTTTATCCACCCGTCTTGTGGCATTTCCCATAACACCTTTTGGAACTTCAGTTTAGGAGTGTAACTTTGCAGCATCTGAAGGATCTCATGCCACCTGTGAGGCACCTTTATACCAGGTTTCCTAATCTGTACAAGTGCTTGTATAGTTGTTGCCACTTGATATATTACTCTACTAACTGAAACAACAATTTAATTTTGCTTATTCTTAGTTTTTTTTTTAATTTGAAAAGCACTATCAATAGCCAATTTTTCGCCCCATTTTTTCCCAAAAAATGGTTTCGACACGCGACAACCCTTTTAAATTGTATTAAAAAAAGGAATCACCACTTAATAAATTGTAACGGGCCCAAAATCCTACTGGAATCGTGATGGTACCTAACACAGCTTGCTAGACAAGCTAACAACAAATGGGCAAAAATAAACATCAAGAATGATAAGGAATAGTCTCAAATAGCGAAATAGTATAAATAATAAAGTCATAATATCATTACAACTGAAATCACCGCAAAATCTAGTGTCATCGAGTACACGAGCTCTATAAAGTAAGTAAATACAAGGCCTGGATCAAATATAATATTTTCCGAAAGACTAAATGGTGATAACAAAAATAAAGAAAGAGAATTCAAGGTCTGCGAACGGAACATCAGTTCTACCTCGAAATATCCAACTAGTCCGTATCCGGCTCACAGACAACTACCATGATCAGGAACATCTGGATCTGCACAAAAAGTGAAGAGTGGAGTATGAGTATAACCTACTACATGTACTCAATAAGTAGCAAGCCTAACTTCGTAGTGAAAGAAGTGACGAGCTTGACTGAAACGATCCGACCGGTTATTTTGGGTAATTGCATCCCGTTTCCAGTTTGTTTCTTCACACATGTGAGTTTATAGTTTTATGGCTTACGATGTTTATTAGTTTCATTCCGAAAATCTTTCGGGTTTATTTAGACCCTTTGATTCTTGACTTACAAGTTTATATTAAAAATATTGACAAAACTTTGACTTTTGTGAAAACGACACCGGAACGGTAGTTTGATGGCTCTGATATCTTCATATCGTGATTTTAAACTTTGGCATATGCACAAAATTAAATTCGAAAGTTCGTGGATGGTTTATGTTGTTTTGCAAGAATTTGGTAATGAAGTTGAAAACCTTGACCCTATGTTGACTTGTAGCATTTGGAATTGAATTGATAGGATTCATACGTTTAGTTTCAATTCTGTAGGTTCTTCAAATTTACTTTGAAATTCTTACGTTTTAGTATTCGATTCATAGTTTTAGATGTAATTTTGTGTTCCAATTTGGAGAGCATGTTCTTATGATATTTTTAGACTTGTTGGATGTTTGGTTTTGAGACCCGAGGGCTCGGATGAGCTTCAGACATTTTAAGGAGGTTTTGGATTGAAAATCAGTAACTGGTGTGGTGGTTCATCTAGTGTCGCATTTACGAACACGAAGGTTGATTGCGACCTTGGCAGGGAATCACAGGTATTTCAATTGCCGCATTTGCGATGTTGAATTGGGGATGGGCTATGTTCACATTTGCAATTATTTTGCCGTTTCTGCGAGGGGAGCATGATTCGTAAATTTGCGAGAAATTCCCCATGCCTGTCAATTCCACAATTGCGAGCTTTTATTTACAATTGCGAGGGTTTGCAATTTCTATCCCATGTCACCATTGCGACATCTATAACTGAACACAAGGTTGGAAAAGTCAGGATTTCACCTTATTTCTCAAATTTTAAAATCCTAGACTCAGTGTTAGGCGATTTGGAGAGGAGATTTTCATCTACAAACATTGGACAAGTGATTCTTTCTGATGAACCAAAGGCTCATCTCGTGTGGTAGGACTCTATTCTACGCTTGTTTGCCTTAATAATCTTACTTTTACCCTCCTCGATTTCCGTGCACAATCCGGGCCAAATTTCGAAAAGCTTTTATCTGGAAAAATTGAAGAAACAATGATTTTTGGCCTTAAAAAGGATTTTAAGTTGACTTCGGTCAACATTTTGAGTAAATGGATCCGGACCTGTGTTTTGACGGTCCCGGTGGGGTCGTAGCAAAATATAGGATCTGGGCGTATATCCGAAATCGAATTCCGAGGTCCCTAACTCGAGATATGAATTTTTTACTAAAATTGAATTATAGAAATTCAATTATTTTAAAGAATTTGCTTGATGTTCAACCTTGTTGGTATCAGGCCTGTATTTTTGTTCCGGAGCCCGATAAAGATCTGTTATACTTGTACCTTATCTGCAAAATTTGGTAAGAATCAGAGCTGATTTGACGTGATTCGGACCTTCGGTTGAGATAATAGTAATTCTAAGGTGTTGTTGAGAATTTCATTGGTTTTGGTGCTAAATCCGTGGTTTTAGGTGTTATTTTGGCTGTATACATGTTTTGTTTGGAGCCCCGAGGACTCGGGTGAGTTTTGAATATGCCACAGGTAGTTGAGACTTAGAAACATTCTGTTGTTTCTGCTATATCTGCTGTTTCCGGAGCGCGGACATTTTATGCTTCACGATCGCGAAGCCACTCACGCGATCGCTAAGGGTAAGCTGGGCTGTGATAGTTTTCCTCTACGCGAACGCGTAGACTAGGTCGCGAATGCGGAGCAACGGGGGTGTTACCCTTTGCTAATGTGACATGTCTATCGCGAACACAAAGTATATGGGATCTGGGGGAGGGGTCACGCTCTTCTACATGAATGCGTCCGTTGGGTCGCGAACGCGAAGGCCAAGGGGGGAGCTGCCTTAGGCGAATGCGTAGATAGACTCGGGAACGCTAAGGCCTTACGCCGCTATGCATCGCGATCGCGACAGGTCTTCTGGGAACGCGATGAAGACCTGACCAATGTTTTCAAAACATAACAAAATCGGGATTTAGTCCCAAGTTTCATTTTTCATCCTTAGAACTCGACCTAGGGAGATTTTTTGAAGAGGGATTTCAACACCGAATCATAGATACGAGCGAGTTGGAGGTGAATTCTAGAGGAAAAGCGGCACTTGAGCAATGAGTGGCCTGCGGATCGAGGTAAGTGTTATGTCTAACATTGGCTTGAGGGATTAGGTATTGTTGCCTATTTGCTATGTGTTGATTGTTGAGTACAACGTATATGTGAGGTGACAAGTACCTATGCGTTGTTGTCGAGTCCTAGCATGCGACTGAGTCTTATTCTTATGATCTTTGTATTCTTTATTCGTATTATCCAAGCTTACACTAGATATTCTTTATGTGGTTATTATTTTTCGTTGTTTGGGTGAGGAAGAGTGTAAAGCACGAAAGGTGGTGCCGTGACACTTCATATTCATTATCACGTGAGGAAGAGTGTAAAACACGATGGGTGATGCAGTGCCACTTCATATTCATTATCATTATCATTTGAGGAAGAGTGTAAAGCACGAAGGGTGATGTCGTGCCATTGCATATTTATTATCATTATCTTGTGAGGAAGAGTGTAAAGAACGAAGGGTGATGCTGTGCCATTTCATATTCATTGTCATTATCATGTGAGGAAGAGTGTAAAGCATGAAGGGTGATGTCATTCCGTTTTATATTTATTTTCATTATCATGTGAGGAAGAGTGTAAAGCAAGAAGGGTGACGCCATGACATTTCATATTCATTATCATCCTTTCTATCATTTATTATGGTGAGGATGAGAGTAAAAGCACGAATGGTGATGATGTACTTGTTTATGCTATGTTTTAATATTTCTGTCATGACCCAAAATCCTAACTTAGGTCGTGATGGCGCCCAACAGCGGGGTCAGGCAAGACAATACTCAATTTACTAAGGGTTCTTTCTTATTTGACGTATACTAAGTTTTAAAGTTTGAAACATAAATCGAAAAGGATAATTAATCAGTTTTAATCAAAATAGGTCATAAGGAGGCGTGAGCCAATACATATACAGACCCGTAATCCATAATAACTACCACGTGTGTGCCAGGGACTAGTGTCACAAGTCCTACGGGCATACTAACAGAATATACAAAATATATAATATTCAATCCCACTGTCTTAAAGAAATAAACGGGAAATAAGCAAACGACACTCCATGGTGCTGCTGAGGATCGACAGGAGAAGAAGCTCACCGTGAAGTCGGGTCCAACTATAATCAGAATCAAGCTCCGGTCTAGTAATCAGGTGCACCGGCCTCAGAACCTGTATAAATAAGTACAGAAGCGTAGCATGGGTACATAAATAAATATGTATGCAGTGAGTATCCCGTCTAATCTCGAAGAAGTAGTGACGAGAGGTCGACTTGACACTCACTAAGGTCGAATAGTCTAATTTAAAAGAATATGATGAAAACGGTAGGCATGTAAAGGTAGTAAAGCAACAAATATATAAGGCACTGAAATCCAAGTAAACACTGGAAGTAAATAAACAATTACTAATTCATCTTCCCCCAAATATCTGTCAAATCAATATCTATGAATTCTGTAACAATTTATCATGCACATTCGGGATAAGGACAACCGACCTAAGCCATAAATATAATCATGTCTGTGCACTGCCAAGGGTCGAATGGCCCGAACCATATGTGCATCCTTGCCATAAAATAGTCATATCTATGCACTGCCGAGGGTCGAATGGCCTAAACCACAAGTGCATCTTTCAATCCGCCGTGGCGTATGGCCTGCTCCCATGAGAGTGGGGGAAATAACACTCCACTAGCGGAATGTAAATTGCGAAGCGGTCACATGCACACACAATCCACACATTATTATTTATAAATTATTTTTCAGTGAACAATNACCAGAAATCCGAGTAAGGAATTCTGTTAACCCAGGAGAAGGTGTTAGGCACTCCCGAATTTCGTGGTTCTAGCACGGTCGCTTAATGATTTATACTTGGCCTAAATTGTTTAATTACTGATTTTAATACCTATGTGCATTTACATTTTACCGCTTATGATTATTCAACTATTTTTATTTAAAAAAATTATTTTTTAAGACATGTAACGTATGCATATACCCGTTTAGTTTTGATGCGTCAAAAATCATGTCTCGCGTACGTGTACACAATTCATGACATTGATTTATTTAAGAAAAATAATTAAACTCTCGCGAACGCGTACCTTGGATTTATTTAAAATCGAGGTCACGTCACGCGAACATGTACGCAATCACGATAGTATTTTAAAAATCGCGTCTACGAGCATTTCTCTGAGTGTTAATTTAAAATTGTATTAGTGTCACGCGAACGTGTACACAATTAATAACATTTTTCTTATTATTTAAAGTTATGGTAGGGTCACATGAAATGCACACCCGAATAGGATTTACATATCATTGACCATGTCACGGGAACCATACCCATGACTACGATGATTTATTATTAATCGCCCATAAAGAAAGATAGATATTTGTTTCTTAATATTAACGGCCTAAGCATAATCCTAAAAATCAAATGGGTATAGCGAAATAAAAAAAAAAAAAAAAAAATGATCCAAAGCCCCAATTGTTATTACCATTTCGGTTGTCTGCCATGACAAACAACTTGTCTTAAGAGGCAAAAATCTAATTTTGATCTTAAATCCAAGCACTGCTATGGCTGATTTTATATTCTTGACAAGTTTTAATCCAAAAGAACAATTAACTAAACGGATCATATGCATTCACACTTCTAATAAAAAAAATAAAAGAATTAACTAATTCATGTTTGTTCTCAAAGACTGCATCAATGAAAACTTCAACATAAATGAACCAAATTAAGAGAGTCTAAAATAAACAACGAAACAAACATAACAATCACGCGGCATTCATAATCGTCAAAGCTTAAAAAACTAGGAAACAGAGAGGAAATTTAAGATTAGAGTAAGAAATTGACCTCAAAGGTTGACAATTTTTCAATTACAATAACGATATATGAGTGGGGAACCGGGACCGAACTCGACCGGAAACCACCGTCGACAAACTCGAACGCAACTGAACAAAGACTTCGGACCAATGAATAGGGCTATGGTAGCGGGTGGTGAGACTCGATGTTTTTTGGTATTGAGGTGAATCTCACTGTCTCGTCCTTCTTGTTTGTTTTTTTTTTACTTCAAGTTTCTTTCTCTCTTTTCCCGTTTCTTTTTCTTTTCTTTTCTTTCTTAGAATCTCCTCTGCCTTTTTTTTTTTCCCGTTTCTTTTCTTTTCCAGCTTCTTTTTCTCTCGTTTTTTTTTTTCTTTTTTCAGCTTTTTTGAATATCCTCTCTAACTTTTTCTCTCCTTCTTTTTCCAAAAAAATTTTCAGCCCCTTCAAAAAATGAATCCCCTCTTGTGTTAGTCTTCTCCCCATTATATAGAGGTGTATATGT
>ML332565.1:0-101887 GCA_005239505.1 Nicotiana paniculata | reverse complement strand
GGCTAATCTTCCTGATAGTTCTTGTTTATGCAGTATGTTTCTTAATAGATACGAGGTCACAACGGTGATTGGATGAAATTGAAAGTATGGCCTTAATTTTCTAGATGCCATGATTAGAGCTAAGGCTACCTTTTCAAGATGTGGATATCTAGTTTCAGCATCTAGTAATGTCTTGCTCACATAATAAATAGGAGATTGTTTACCTTTATTCTCCCTTACCAATACTGCACTTACAACAATTTTCGAGACGACAAGGTAGACGTACATCCTCTCCCCCTCCTTTGGCTTTGACAGCAACGGAGGTTTTGATAGATAGGCCTTTAGGTCTTTGGGAGCCTGTTGACATTCTTCAGTCCATTTGAACCGATTTTTCTTTTTGAGAACTGCAAAGAATTTAAAACTTTTCTTGGAAGATTTGGAAATAAATCTTCCTAAGGCTACAATTCTTCCCGTTAGTCTTTGAACTTACTTTTTGTTTATAAGTACATCAGGTATTTCTTCTATAGCTTTAATTTGATTAGGATTTACCTCTATTCCCCTGTTTGATACAAGGAAACCCATGAATTTACCTGATTCTACGCCAAAAGCGCATTTTTCTGGATTCAACTTCATAATATACCTGCGTAAAATGTCAAAGGTAATAGAGAGGTGCTAGAAATGGTCTTCCGCCCCTGTTGATTTTACCAGCATGTCATCGATGTAAACTTTCATCATTTTTACCAGATGTTCCTGGAACATCTTGGTCACTAGCCTTTGATAGGTGGCTCCAGCGTTTTTAAGACAAAAGGCATGACTTTATAACAATAAGTCCCCCTGTTTGTAATAAAGGATATTTTTTCCTCGTCTGAGGATCCATTTTATTTTGATTATAACCTGAATACGCATCTAGAAAGCTTAACAATTCATGACCTGCGGTGGCATCAATCATTTAATCTATATGTGGTAATGGGAATGAATCTTTGGGGCATGCTTTATTTAAGTCAGTATAATCTACGCATACTCTTTTTTTCCATTCTTTTTAGGTACTAACACAGTGTTAGCTAGCCAGTTAGGGTACGTTACCTCTCGTATCGAACCAATTTTCAAGAGTTTTTGTACCTCTTCATCAATCATTGGTTCTTGAATGGTCCTTGCTTTCTTTTCTTCTGCTTAACAGGTACGAAGGATGGATCTTCCTTTAGTTTATGAGTCATCACTTCTAGTGGGATACCCGTCATATCAGAGTGGGACCACGCAAAGCAATCTGCGTTATTCTTTAAATAATCAATTAACTTACCTCTTCGACCGGGGCTCAGCCTCGTGCCTATTACACTCTCTGTTCAGGTTTTTGTTCAAACAATGGAACAACTTCGAGATCTTCCGTAGTTGTTTTGATGTGCTCGTCTTCCTCCGGTTCATGAATGACGTCCGGTCTAGAATCTACATCGATGTGGTCCAATGCATCTTCTGTGGTTACTTGATTCACCTTCTCGTGAGTATCTTCTTTCGTACATGTTTCATCAATAATACTTTCCATACCTATTTGGGTAGTAATTTTTCCATACCTGTTTGGGCGGTGTTACCTGCTTGGGAGATTCCCTTATCTTTTGATTCTTCCACCTCTACTTTTTTGTTGTAGTGTACCACAGAATTTATATTTCGCGCGGTTTGCTGATCGCCTCTAATTTGCTGAATCCCCCATTCGGAGGGGAATTTAATTAGCTAATGCATGGTGGATGGTATTGCTTTCATGTCGTGGATCCATGGCCTTCCCATGATTACGTTGTAAGCCATGTCAGTATCGATGACTTGGAACCTGGTATTTTTTATTACTCCCTCAGCATAAGTGCTAAGTTCAATTCCCCCTTTGTTATAACCATAGAGTTATCAAAACCCGATATGGCTCGTGCCTTTGGGATTACTTGATTCCCCAATAGCATTTCTTCCATGACTCTTAGCAAAATGATATTGATTGAACTACATGGATCAATCAACACTCTTTTTTACGTTAGTGTCATGAATAAGTAAGGATATTACCAGAGCATCGTTGTGAGGAAGCATTAATCCGTCGATATATGCATCATCGAAGGTTATATTGTCTGCTTCCAGATTTTAACAAACCCGCTTTCCGTGTGTAATTGTGAACTTCGTAGCCGCTTTGCAGACCACTCCGTTTACTTCTTCACCTCCGTATATCACGTTGACGGTTCGTTTTTGAGATGGAGGTTTTGGGGGCTCCTTCCTGTTCTTCATGTATGCATGTTTACCTTTTTCACTAAACAATTCTGTTAAATAGTCCTGTTTCAATAATTGTTCTACCTCACCTCGCAAAAATCTGCAATCTGCAGTTCTAAGTCCATGATCATTATGGAATTCACACCGAAAATCTGGGTTACTCTTATTCGGGTTTGACCTCATTTATTTGGGCCATCGAACCTTATCACCCATATTTCTTAATACTGAAATTAGTTCGGAGGTACTTACATTGAAGGTATGATCCCCAATTCCTGCATTACCTATAGTTCGTTCATCCCGACCCTTTTTGGATCTTGATGAGGATGAGCCTATATCTCTGCTTGGTGGTCTATAATCTGACCTGGTGTTTTCGAACCTGAGACGAGTTTCACGTCCCGATGGTCCCAAGTAAGGATCGTACTTGTTTTTACCTGATATCCTGTCTGATTCGGAACTTCTGGATCTGATATGATCTTCATCTTTCAAGCGAGCAATGGTATCTCTTCTATTCGAAGTTTAGTACTGTACCTGTTATAAACATCGTTCCACGTTGTAGCTGGAAATTCTCTCAAGATTTCTTTGGGTCTCCTCGTGGCTTCTGAGATTTTGTCATTTAGATTACTTGCAAATGCCATGGCTGCCCAATTATCAGGCACCCTTGGTAATTGCATTCTTTCTCGTTGGAACCTATCTAGAAATTCACAGAGTAGTTCTGTGTATCCTTGATTTATTTTAAATATGTCCTCCATTCTTTTCTCGACTCTTTGCGCACCGAGTTTGCTTTTATGAAAGAATCTGCAAGCTCAACAAAATAATCGATAGAATTTTCAGGAAGAAGAGAATACCAGGTTAGGGCTCCTTTGGTAAGCGTTTCTCCAAATTTTTTGACAAGGACTGATTCAATCTCTTGTTTTGTTAAGTCGTTGCCCTTTACTCCGGTGATAAAAGCAGTCATGTGGTCGCGTGGGTCAGTTGTTCCGTCATACTTAGGAATGTCAGGCATTTTAAATTTCTTGGGTATAGGCAAGGGTGTTGCGCTTGGTTTCCAAGGTTGTTGAGAATATCTATCAACCTCAATGCCTTTAATAACAGATGATACTCCAGGAATTTTCTCGATTCGATCATTTTGTTCCTTCACCTATTTCTGCAAGGGTAGTAGTAAATTTTTTAATTCATAGTTATTAGTCGTACCTGGTCTCACTTTGAGAGATTTGTTAGGAGTGTCATCCCTTGCTGAGTTTACCAACCCAGACTGAGGATTTTCCATGGTGATAATGTAATTGGAAGGTGGTGTCAGTGATGCAGGTGATGCTCCTGGTAATCCCTTGCAAATTCTTGCAAAGGTTGCTCCACATACTCTGCAATAATTTGCTTTACCCGATCTTGTTCTACCGTTTGATCATTATTATCGTTGTTGTTAATGGATCTTTCTGGGAATTGTTCCCTTGAACTACGTGGGGTTCCTAAAGATGATGAAATCGAGGTTCCATTTCTCTAATGTTTGTTGTCGTTGGAGTTCGATATAGTTCAGAGGATATCGCTTGAAAAGAAAACAAAGATTATCAGACTTCCCGGTAATGGAACCAATTTGTTTAACCAAAGAATTAGATTATTTGACCAAAGCTATTTTTAGGATGAACACAGGTTTCTGATAACCAAGGCAAGACTGATTGTTGTAATTAATTAAATAAAAAAAGTCAATGAGATTTACAAAAAGTAAAGTGTATTGCAATAGTAGTTCGGATGTTGGTGATGCCCCTGGTAATCCCTTGCAAATTCTTGCAAATGTTGGCCCGCATACTCTGCAATCATTTTGCTTTACTCGATCTTGTTCTACCGTTTGATCATTATTATCGTTGTTGTTAATGGATCTTTCTGGGGATTGTTCCCTTGAACTACGTGGGGTTCCTAAAGATGATGGAATCGGGGTTCCATTTCTCTGTTGCTTGTTGTTGTTGGAGTTCGACATACATCAGAGGATATCGCTTGAAAAGAAAACAAAGATTATCAGACTTCACGGTAACGGAACCAATTTGTTTAACCAAAGAATTAGATTCTTTGACCAAAGCTATTTTTAGGATGAACACGGGTTTCTGATAACAAAGGCAAGACTGATTATTGTAAGTAATTAAATAAAAAAAAATCAATGAGATGCACAAAAAGTAAAGTCTATTGCAATAGTAGTTCAGATGTCCCTTACAGGTTATATTTTACTCCCTTATATAGGGAATTTCCTAATATAACGTCTGCCCTTTTCAGTGATTGAGCATTAATGACTAATTATGACATTAATGTAATGTTATAATGAGTAACTGTAACTGTTGTGTAACGTGAGGATCACTAATTTAAGATCTCTGAATCTGCCCTTTGTTCCGCCCAGATACATTTTGACCGTGTCTCTTCATCTTCTCAATCAGGTTGAGACTTCCGTAGCTAATTAACCCGTGGGTGTGATTTGTTGTGCCTCTTTGCCTCATACCTCTTCATAGAGTCCCGTCCAAATGTCGTGTCTTCATTTGTCCATGTAGACTGCTGAGTCATCAAGATTTATTACACGTGTGAAGCTCTTTTTTACCAATACAGGACCGCTGGTGCTGTAACCACGGGCTGGTGACTCTGCTGCACTGCCTTTCCCTAAAGCCTGGGACAAGTTCTCTTATGTTACCTGGATCCCCACACTCATAGCAACCTCTCGACACTATAGTCTGCTGCCCTGAAGAAGATCCCTGAATAGCTGGAGGACGGTATGAACTCGCTGGCATAGCACTGAGATAAGAGCTGGAAGATCCCTGTTGACCAAAATACCCGCCGGAGGAACCTGAATTGCTGGTGGGCGATATGAACTCTCCGGCATCGCGCTGAAATAAGGCCTCATCGGAGCACCTCGAGGAAGTGGTGGGGGTGCTGAATATGGAGGCCTACTAGGCTGGCCCCTACCAAAATGACCTCTTCCCCTTAAAACCGAGTTCTCTTATCCTGCTGCCCCTGCTCTTTACTCCTCGATCGATATCCCTAAATCCTGCGAGCAATCTCTACTACGAGCTGATAAGGAGTCCCCGTCTCCACCCCATGTTGGCCATAATACCAGTGTGCAACCCCGCTACGAACCTCCGTACTCTCTCTACGTCAGTAGGAAGTATCATAAGCGCATGATGAGACAACTCCGAGAACCTAGCCTCTTAGTTGGTCACTGACATTTAGCCATGCTCCAGCTGCTCAAACTGATACCGCAGCTCTTCCCTCTCAGAGGGTGGTATATAACTGTCCAAGAATAGCTGAGTGAACTGCTCCCACGTAATGGGAGGAGAATTTTCCGGTCTTCCAAGAACATAAGACTGCCACCATCTACGGGCCATGCCCTTTAGCTGGAAAGTAGTGAAGTCAACTCCATGGGACTCCATTATCCTCATGTTTTGTAGTCTGTACCTGCACCTGTCAATAAAATCATAGGCATCCTCATGACGCTCGCCTCCAAAGACAGGAGGGTGCAATCTGGTTCATTTGTCTTATAACTTCTGTGGCTCGCCGTTCGCAGCTGGTCTGGACTCAGGTGCTGCTGCTGCTACTGGCTGGACCTCACCAGCGCGGGCAATGTACCCGGGGTCTGATATACTGTTGTTGCATGTCCTGCGGCCTGGGCAGTAGGGGTCTGTGATCCCCCTCCCTCCTGAGATGTGGCTGGGTCCGCTGGAAATAAACCAGCGTAAGTCATAGTATCCATGAACCGCATCATACAGCCCATGACCTCCTGAAATCCCGACGCCGTCATGAAGTCCACGGGGCAGGATCTACTGCAGCCGCCTCGTCCTGCTCCTCAGTGATAGGATCCTCCATTGGAACCACTGACAATTCTACACAAACAAAGAAAATATAAACGGAAACAATAAATAAAATAATTCAGTCGCTTATTCCAGGCCTCAGCTGTCACCAAAATTTCACACAAGTTTCCAAATTTCTAGACTTTAATTTGAAAATAACCAAATGTGCAGGATATGGAAAAACAATAGGATAAAACAATAAATTTCCAAATCTTTGTAATAAAATCAGTAAAGCATAATTATCCTCCCTTATCACTGTCATATATTTATATTCTCCCTGTCCACACTTACCACAGTCATATGTATGTATTTCTCCTGTCCACCCTTATCACATTCGTATATATTTATTTTCCCTGTCCACCCTTATGACAATCATATATATTCATTTATATCAAAACTTTCACAATCCAGGCCAAGCCTTTCACAATTCTTTTGTCTCAAGAGTCATAAATAATAAAAGGTAGTTCTCACAAAAACTTCATAAATAATATCTCAAAATGAACCAATAGGAATATAAATATATATATACATATATAATGTCAACCCACTCGGTCTTTATGTACCACAATGAAACCAAGGAAAACAACTAATACTTTCCCAAACATGATTGAAACAAGGCTTACAACAATATAACAAGCCAGGTAATTATAGAAGACAACAATGAACATGAAATAATTAAAAACATGAAGCAATTAGATTGGAAACAGGGAAGGGATCATGTAAGTGGACCATTTGGTGGTTCATAGATACTCGTCACCTCACCTATACACCACACACATGCATTTTCACATAACAATTAAGTTGGGGATTCCTATTCCCTCAAGTCAAAGTTAAACCAAGCACTTACCTCAACTTCGCAGGCTACTCACTGTTCAATTATAGCTTTTCCTCTTGAATTCACCTCCAATACACTCGAATCTAACCATAATTAACTTAATATCATTAATTAATTTTAAAGGAACTAAATTTACTGAAAATTATAATTTTTCCTAAGTTTTCTCAAAAAAAATTAAAACCTGACCCCGAGCCCCCTTGGTCTAAACTCGGGGTTCGGACCAAATTACATTTACCCATTCACCCACAAGCCCGAATATACAGTTGGTTTTGAAATCCGACCTCAATTCGAGGTAAATATTCTATTTTACAGAATCCCCTAATTCTACCCAAACCCTCAATTTTTACCATAAAAATTCTTAGTTTTTGAAGAAATTCGTCCTTAGGGCTGTGGGGTTCGAAAATTATTAAGAAAAAGGGTTTTGTCCGTGTTCAAAAGAGTATTTATAGAGCTGGGCAGGCCTTCTATGCATTCGCATAGGGCCTGCCGCATTCGCATAGGCTACAGGGCAACAGGCCATTGTGTTCATGTCAGGGGGCGCGCGTTCGTATAGGGTACCGGGCTCCCCTCCCCCAGGTCCAATACACTATGCGTTCGCGGGGCCCAGACCGTGTTCGCACTGAACAAAAATGACCCCCCAATAAATTACTCTGTGTGTTCGCGCCTGGGGTCATGCGAACGCATTGAACAAAATGCCTGAGCACCAACACCAGAAAACCAGTAGAGAATTTCAAGTGTAAAACATCCCATGGCCTATCCGAAACTCACCCGAGCCCTCGGGGCTCTAAACAAAACATGCCCGCAAGTCTAAAAACATTATACGGACTTCCTCGTGCGATCAAATCATGAAAATAACATGTAAAAGTATGAATTAAACCTCAAAACCCCTCATTTTCTCAAGAACACTTAAAGTTCATTATTTCTCCACCGGACGTCCAAATCACTTCAAATAACCTCCGTTTTTCACCAAATTTCACAGTTAACATTTAAATACTATAAAAAATCTGTACCGGGCTCCGGAACCAAAAATACGGGACCGATACCAATGGTTTCAAACATTAATTCTTTTCTTTATTTCATTAATATTTCAGCAAAATAATTTCTTTCAAAAATTGATTTCTAAGGCTTGGGACCTCGAAATTCATTTTCGGGCATACGCCTAAGTCCCATATTTTACTGCGGATCTCCCAGGATCATCGGAACACAAATCTGGGTCCGTTCACTCAAAATGTTGACCAAAGTCAACTATAATCAAATTTTAACTCTAGAAATCATTATTTCTCATATTTTCACATAAAAGCTTTCCGGTTGCGCCCGGACTGTGCACACAAATCGAGGTATTTAAAACTAATCCTTTTATAGCTAATAATTCTAGAACGGAGTCTAAATTCCTAGAATGTCCCCTTGGGTCATCACAATCTCCACCTCTAAAACAAACGTTCGTCCTCGAACGGACATACAAAATTACCTGAATTGGCGAACAAGTGTGGATATCTACTCTGCATGTCCGACTCGGACTCCCAAGTGGTCACCTCAACGAGATTACCTTCCACTGCACTCGAACTGAAGGATAACTCTTATACCTTAGCTGGCAAACCTGCCGGTCTAAAATGGCTATCGGCTCCTCCTCATAAGTCAGGTCTTTGTCCAATTGGACAAAGCTGAAACCTAACACGTGGGAAGGGTCACCATGATATTTTCGGAGTATAGACACGTGGAATACCTGATGAACTGAGGGTAAACCTGGAGGCAACGCAAGACTATAAGCTACCTCCCCCACCCTATCAAGAATCTCAAATGACCCGATATACCTAGGGCTCAACTTGCCCTTCTTCCAAAACCCCATAACACCCTTCATGGGCGACACACAAAGTAATACTCTCTTTCCATTTATGAATGCCACATCACGAACCTTACGATCGGCATAACTCTTTTTCCTAGACTGAGCTGCGCGAAGTCTCTCCGGAATAATCTTGACCTTATTTATGGCCTCCTGAACTAAGTCTGTACCCAGTAACCGAGCCCCTCCCAGCTCAAACCATCCAACTGGCGATCTACACTGCCTACCATATAATGCCTCGTAAGGAGCAATCTGAATACTCGACTGATAGCTATTATTATAAGCAAACTCCGCTAACAGCAAGATTTGATCCCACGAACCTCCAAAGTCAATAACACAAGCGTGGAGCATATCCTCCAAAATCTGAATGGTATGCTCGGACTGCCCGTCAGTTTGAGGGTGAAATGATGTGCTCAACTCCACTCGGGTACCCAACTCATGTTGAACTACCCTGCAAAAGTGCAAAGTAAACTGCGTAACCCTATCAAAAATGATAGACATGGGCACACCATGAAGGCGAAAAATCTCCCGAATATATAACTCAGCCAACCGCTCCGAAGTATAAGTACTCGCCACAAGAATTAAATGTGCTGATTTAGTCAGCCTATCCACAATAACCCAAATTGTGTCAAATTTCCTCTGATTCCCTGGGAGTCTAACAACGAAGTCCATACTGATATGCTCCAACTTCCACTCAGGAATCTCTATTTGCTGTAGCAAACCACCGGGTCTCTGATGCTCATATTTTACCTGCTGACAATTTAAGCAACGAGCCATATACGCAACAATGTCCTTTTTCATCCTTCTCCACCTATAATGTTGCCTCAAGTCTTGGTACATTTTGGCTGTACCTGGGGGAATAGAATACTTAGAATTGTGAGCCTCCTCAACGATCAAATCACGAAGGCCATCAACATTAGGAACATATATACGACCTTGCATCCTCAAAACACTGTCATCTCCAATTGTAACCTGCTTGGAACCACCGCGCCGAACTGTGTCCCTAAGAACCATCAAATGCAGGTCATCATCCTTCCGCTCTCGGATACGCTCAATTAGAGAAGACGGGGCGACTATACAAGCTAGAACACTGCTGGGAGAAATATCCAACCTCACGAACTGATTAGCCAACGTCTGAATATATGAAGATAACGGTCTCTCATCGACTGGATTATATACAAGGCTGCCCATACTCACCGCCTTCCTACTCAGTGCATCGGCCACCACGTTGGGTTCCCTGGGTGATACAATATAGTGACATCATAATCCTTCAGTAACTCTAACCATCTTCGCAGCCTCAAATTTAGATCATTTTGCTTAAATAAGTACTGGAGACTGCGATGGTTAGTGAAAATCTCACACGACACGCCATAAAGATAGTGCCTCCAAATTTTCAATGCATGAACAATGGTTGCCAACTCCAAGTCATGAACATGATAATTCTTCTCATGGACTTTCAGTTGTGGAGACGCATATGCAATCACCCTGCCATTCTGCATCAATACTGCTCCAAGTCCAACTCGGGAAGCATCACAATACACCGTGAAAGAACCTGAACCTGATGGTAACACCAACACCGGTGCTGACGTCAAGGCTGCCTTGAGCTTTTGAAAGCTCGCCTTGCACTCGTCTGAACATTTAATGGGTCTCTTTTCTAAGTCAATTTAGTCATTGGGGCTGCTATGGATGAGAACCTCTCCACAAAACGACGGTAGTAACCTGCCAAACCCAAGAAGCTTCTGATCTCCGTGGTTGTAGTGGATCTAGGCCAGTTTTTGACTGCCTCTATCTTATTAGGATCAACCTGAATACCCTCAGCTGATACGATATGACCTAAGAAGGATACTAAATCTAACCAGAACTCATATTTTAAAAACTTGGCATACAACTGATTCTATCTCAAAGTCTGGAGGGCTATACAGAGGTGATGCTCATGCTCTTCCCGACTGCGGGAGTATATTAGAATATAATCAATGAACAGAATCATGAAAGAGTCCAGATGGGGCTTGAAAACCCGATTCATCATATCCATAAAGGCTGGTGGAGCATTAGTCAGCCCAAAGGACATAACCAAAAATTAGTAGTGCACATACCTCGTCTGAAAGGCTGTCTTAGCAATGTCGGACTCCCTAATCTTCAGCTGATGATAGCCCAATCTCAAATCAATTTTCAAAAATACTCTAGAACCCTGAAGCTGATCAAATAAGTCATCAATCCTCGGCAACAGATACTTATTCTTGATAGTAACTTTATTCAGCTGCCGGTAATCTATACACATCCTCATCGACCCCTCTTTCTTATTTACAAACAAAACTGGTGCACCCCAAGGTGAGACACTAGCTCTGATGAAACCTTTATCTGGAAAGTTTTTCAACTCTTCCAGTTCTGGTAAGGCAATCTGATATGGAGCAACAGAAATGTGCCGAGTTCCCGGAGCCACATCAATACAAAAATCAATATTCGTGTCGGGTGGTATCCTCGACAGGTTTGTAGCAAAATACCTCGGTAAACTCACGAACAATAGGAACTGACTCTATAGAAGAAACCTCAGCATCAGAGTCACGAGTATGAGCCAAATAATCCAAACACCCCTTCTTCACCATGCGGCGAGCCTTGGCATATGTAATCACTCGGCTGGGAGAATGACCAGGAGTCCCTTTCCATTCTAATCGAGGCAACCCCGGCGATGCTAAGGTAACTGTCTTGGCGTGACAGTCCAAGATGACATAATAAGGGGACAACCAATCCATGCCCAATATAACATCAAAATCGACCATGTCTAGGAGTAAAATATCCACACTAGTTTTAAGACCTTCAATGACTACTACACATGAATGATACACACGATTTACCACAATAGCATCCCCACCGGTGTAGACACATAAACAGGAACACTCAAGGAATCAGGGGGCACCCCCAAATAAGAGGCAAAATAGGATGAAACATAAGAATAAGTAGACCCCGAATCAAATAAAACTGAAGCAACTATATCACATACTGAGATGATACCTGTAATAACAGCGTCGGAGGATTTTTCCTCAGGCCGGACTGGAAATGCATATAATCGGGGCTGGGCCCCGCCACCCTGAGCCACATTTCTGGGAGGACCTCCACCTCTAGCTATCTGACCTCCACCGCTAACATTCTGGACTCTACCTCTAACTAGCTGACCCCTACCCCTTGCTGGATGGGCAGGTGGTACTAGAGATGGTGCTGAAACTATGACACGAGAACCCTGATGCTGAAACTGATTACCTGCATATTTCGGACAAGTGCTTTGGACATTCCCAAATTCACCACATTCGAAACATCCCTCCTAATAAGTATGCTGACCCGAACGAACCGGCTGGCCACGATGAAAATACTGAAGAGGAGGTGCTTTAATAGGAGCTGAAGGAGCACTGTAGACTGGCTGAGTAGGAGAAGGCAAATAAGAACCACGACCACCCGAAGTACCATATGAAGCCTGTAGTGCTGAATGAAATGGCCTCTGCTAAATGAAGTCCCGCCTCCAGATAAGGCACCACTGAAACCACTGGATTAGCGAGGTCTCTTGTCAGACCCCTGAACTCCCATCCCGAGAACCGACTCAACCCTCCTAGCCACATTAGCTGCATCCTACAACAAAATCTCGGTCCCTGTCTCCTTGCCATCTGCAACCTGATGGGCTGAGCAAGGCCCCCAATAAACTGTCTGACCCTCTCTCTCTCTCTGTGGGCAACACGAGAATATCATGTCTAGCCAAATCCAAGAAACGAGTCTCATACTGGGTCACAGTCATACTGCCTTGCTGTAGTCGCTCAAACTGACGACGCTTCTCATCTCGAGTAGTAACAGGCAAAAACTTCTCCATAAAGAGATGAAAAAACTGATCCCGAGTCAAGGCAGCCAACCCAGCTGGTCTAGTCAATAGATAATCCTTCCACCATTTCATGGCGGAACCAGTCATCTGAAAAGCAGCAAAATCGACCCCATTGGTCTCCAAAATACCCATATTACGCAACACCTCATGAAAGCTATCCAGATATACTTGAGGTTCCTCTAAAGTAGCACCACTGAAGTGAACAGGGAAAAGCTTGATAAACATGTCCAGTCTCCACAAAGCATCTGAGGACATGGTTGCCCCATTAACGGGCGGCACTGCTGCAGCTGGCTGAATTACCCCAACTGGATTGGCTGCTGGGATCTGAACCAGAGTGTGGGTAGCAGGAGTCACGACCCTTCCTCCAGCCTGAGATACAGCTGCTGGAACAGGGAATGTGCCAGTCTGGGCCATACTCTCCATAAGGCCCACTAAACGGACCAAAGCATCAGCAATAAACCCCTCGGGGACCTTAGCTGGTCCCGCTGGAATGGCCTAAGCTGGAACCCCCTCATTAATCTCGATTAGGTTCCACAGCTAAGGCTGCTGCCATAGCAATGGGCTGAGTCCTGCCACTGCCCCGGCCTCTGGCGCGACATCGGCCTCTTCCCCTAGTGGGAGATGCTGCGGCTGGAGGATCGGAATGTTGGTCAACGGAAAAGGAAGCATGTGTTCTCACCATCTACGAGAGAATAGAAAAATCCAATCGGTATTTGAGATAACAAGAATCGCACGATTAAATAGAAATAAAATGGAGTTGTTTCCGAACTCAATATCTTCTGAGATATAAGTACAGACGTCTCCGTACCGATCCTTCGGACTCTACTAAGCTTGTTCGTGAATTGTGAGACCTAAACAACCTAGGTCTCTGATACCAACTTGTCACGACCCAAATTCCCAACCTTAGGGATCGTGATGGCGCCTAACACTACCCTTGCTAAGCAAGCCAATGTTAAAGTTCGATTAGCTGTTTTCCTTTGATTATCCATTTAAACATAATAAAATATATTTAAAGTAAACTTAATCTAATGGTTTCCAAAGAATAACTCCAAATGTAAAAAAATAAAAAAATAAATAAAATGAGCCACGAACTAATTATATAAATAACTCTAAGACTACCCCAGGGGCTAGTGTCACAATACACGAACTACTAAAGAATACTACAATTAATCGGCTGAATGAAATTATATAACTATTTTAGGAAAATTATAAAACAGTCTCTACGAACTAAGAGAAGACTCTCGGGATCTGCGAACGCCGACAGATATACCTCGTGTCTCCGAATAATAGATAGCTGCCACTAAAATCTCTACTGCTGGCCGGTACCTGGATCTGCACAAAAGAGTGCAGAGTGTAGTATAAGTACAACCGACCCCGTGTATTGAGTAAGTGCCGAGCCTAACCTCGGCGAAGTAGTGACAAGGCTAAGGCGGGGCAATTATAACTTAACCTGTGACAGTACATATATGTAATAATGCACTAAAACAATTCTACACAAAAAAGAAAATATAAACGGAAACAATAAATAAAATAACTCAGTCGCCTATTCCAGGCCTCATCTGTCACCAAAATTTCACATAAGTTTCCAAATTTCTAGACTTTAAGTTAAAAATAACCAAATGTGCAGGATATGGGAAAACAATAGGATAAAACAATAAATTTCCAAATCTTTGTAATAAAATCAGTAAAGCATAATTATCCTCCCTTATCACGGTCATATATTTATATTCTCCCTGTCCACCCTTATCACTGTCATATGTATATATTTCCCCTGTCCACCCTTACCACAGCCGTATATATTTATTCCTCTGTCCGCCCTTATGACAGTCATATATATTCATTTATATCAAAACTTTCACAATTCAGGCCAAGCCTTTCACAATACTTTTGTCTCAACAGTCATAAATAATAAACGGCTGTTCTGACAAAATTCATAAATAATATCTCAAAATGAATCAACAGGAATATATATATATATATATATATATATATGTTTACATCTTGTAAAAATAATGTCAACCCACTCGCCCTTTATGTACCACAATTAAACCAAGGAAAACAACTAATACTTTCCCAAACATGATTGCAACAAGGCTTACAACAATATAACAAGCCAAGTAACTATAGAAGACAACAATGAACATGAAATAATTAAAAACATGAAGCAATTAGATTGGAAACAGGGAAGGGATCATGTAAGTGGACCATTTGGTGGTGCATAGATACTCGTCACCTCACCTATACACCAAACACATGCATTTTCACATAAAAATTAAGTTGGGGATTCCTATTTCCTCAAGTAAAGGTTAAACCAAGCACTTACCTCAATTTCGCAGGTCACTCACTGTTCAATTACAGCTTTTCCTCTTGAATTCACCTCCAATACACTCGAATCTACCCATAATTAACTTAATATAATTAGTTGATGCTAAAGGAACTAACTTTACTGAAAATTATAATTTTTCCTAAGTTTTCTCAAAGAAAGTTAAAACCTGACCCCGGGCCAGCTTTGTCAAAACTCGAGATTCGGGCCACATTATGTTTACCCATTCACCCACGAGCCCGGATATACGATTAATTTCGAAATCCGACCTCAATTCGAGGTACATATTCGATTTTTACAAAATCCCCTAATATTACCCAAACCCTCAATTTTTACCATGAAAATTATTTTTGATTTAAAAGTGATGAAAAACAATGGGTAATTGAAAGACTAAAGTTTAGAATTGATTACCAACAACTTGGGGATGAACTTTGGTGAAGAAATTCGTCCTTAGGGCTGTGGGGTTCAAAAATTATGAAGAAAAAGGGTTATGTCCGTGTTTAGAAGGGTATTTATGTAGTTGGGCAGGCCTTCTATGCGTTCACATAGGGCCTTCCGTGTTCACATAGGCTACAGGGTAGCTGGCCATCGCGTTCGCGTTAGGGGGGGGCGCGTTCGCATAGGGTACCGGGCTATCCTCCCCCCCAAGTCCAATACACTATGCGTTCGCGGAGCCCAGACCGCATTCACGCTGAACAAAAACGATCCCCAGTAAATTACTCTATGCGTTCGCGCCTGGGGTCATGCGAACGCATTGAACAAAATGCCTGAGCACCAACACCAGAAAACTAGCAGAGAATTTCAAGTGTAAAACATCCTATGGCCTATCCGAAACTCACCCGAGCCCTCGGGGTTCTTAACCAAACATGCACGCAAGTCTAAAAACATCATACGGACTTGATCGTGCGATCAAATCATGAAAATAACATGTAAAACTATGAATTTAACCTCAAAACTTCTCATTTTCTCAAGGACACTTAAAATTCATTATTTCTCAATCAGAGGTCCAACTCACGTCAAATAACCTCCGTTTTCACCAAATTTCACACTTAACATTTAAATACTATAACAAATCTGTATTGGGCTCCGGAACCAAAAATACGGGCCCGATACCAATAGTTTCAAACATTAATTCTTTACTTTATTTCATTAATATTTCAGCAAAATTGTTTCTTTCAAAAATTGATTTCTAGGGCTTGGGACCTCGGAATTCATTTCCGGGCATACCCCAATTCCCATATTTTACTGCAGACCTCCCGAGATCGTCGGAACACATATCCGGGTCCCTTTACTCAAAATGTTGACCAAAGTCAACTATAATCAAATTTTAACTCTAGAAATCACTATTTCTCATATTTTCACATAAAAGCTTTCTGGTTTCACGCTTGGATTGTGCACGCAAATCGATGTATTTAAAATTAATTTTTTAAGGCTAATAAGCCTAGAATGGAGTCTAAATTCATAGAATGACCCCTTGTGTCATCACATCTAGTGAATATAGTTTGTTTTCCATTAAATCCTTCCCTTATTTCAAAAATAATTTAGCCACTACGCATGGAATATAACACATAGCAGGGCAATTAAGTTACGAAGACCAAAATTCAACTTTAATTAATTACATCACCAAAAGAATAGTCTACCAATGTGTGTGCCATGAACTAGTGTCACAAGTCTAAAGGCATCTAGTGGAGTAGAATCAAAAGAAATAAAGGACTATCCTACTGTGTGAGAGGATATAGACAAAAATAGCAAAAGAAAGACTCCAGAGTGCTGCTGAATGTCATTAGGAGAAGTAGCTCACCGTGAAGCCTCAACCAAGTGCAATCAAGGACGAGCTCCAGACTGATACCCAGATGCACCTGCCTCAGAACCTGTACAATTAAGTACAGAAACGTATCATGAGTACATAAACAATATGTACCCAGTAAGTATCCAGTCTAATCTCGAAGAAGTAGTGACGAGAGGTCGACTTGACACTTACTAGGGCCAAAATAATATGTTTTAAATATAAGGCTAAGCAAGAATGACAATTATGAATAAGTAGTAAAGGCAGGAACATCAGATCTCCCTACATATATCTTTGTGTGTCAAATTCCCTACAATACAAGTTGTTTATTCATTTTCCACGGTAATTAACAGTTAACAAACCACATAAATACCAAACAATTATCAAGTACATAACATGCCGCGAACGTACGCCCGATCCAACTAAATAATAAATATGCACTGCTGAAGGGTCGAACGGCACGAATCATAGATGCATCTATTACCCCGCTCGCGAATCGTACATGCGACGCGGTCAAAATATATAATAGAGTTACCCCACTTGCGAATTATACATGCAACTCAGGTACTCATATATACACACATTCAACAGAAAATCAGGGGTTTATTTGGGGATATTCTTCCTAGGGAAAACCAATAAATTAAATAATGATAGGTGACCTTCTTAGATATCCATTTAAATAATTCGATGATGCCAAGAAATTCTAAATTTATCATTAAGATTACAAGATACGGTACGTAGAGCATGCTTGTGGATCCTAACTCCCCCGACATAAACATAATAGTAGCTACGCATGGACTCTCGTCACTTCGTGCATGCGTATCCCCCCACAAATAGTAGCATATAATTCGTTAGAAAGGAGACCTACCTCGTTTCAAGCCTATTTCCCAGGTCAAGAATGCGCCCGAATCTCCAAATTCGTCGCCCAAGAACTTTAAGCTAGCCAAACATTATATAAGTAAATCAATCCATGTTCGAAATTCCACAATTCTCGTATTTAAATGGTTACCTCAACCTATTTTGGAAAATCCTAAAATATACCCCCCGGCCCACATGCTCGAATTCTGGAAATTTTCAAGGGAAATACTCACCCATAACCTAAGGATCAATATTATATGGTTTTTTTGCATGATTTCATAACAAGTTTCTTGATTAAATAATATTTTTATCAAAACACTAGGTTTTACTCTAAACCCATGATTTCTACTAATTTTTGTGTGTTCATCTACCCAAAATTCAAGTGTTAAACTCACTTTTAAGTAGAAATTACTTACCTCACAATTTCTAAGTCGAATCTCCCCTTTGAAAGCTCCCCAAGTCATCCAAGATGAAAGAAAATGGCCTAAAATGTCTATGTCCCGCATTTAAAACAACCTCACTGCCTCCAGTACTTCCACACCTGCAGCTCGAGGACCGCACCTACGGTCTCGCATCTGCGAGCCAATGCTCGTACCTACGGAAAAGGAGAAGAAGGGAAGGTATCTGACCTGCGCAATGGAGCCCGTACCTACGGCTCCGCTTCTACGGGAAATGGCCCGCACCTGTGGAAATTGGGCAGCCCCTCTAAGGCCGCACCTGTGAGGCTTCGACCGCACCTGCGGTCTCGCACCTACGGTTGATCCTTCGCAGGTGTGGTCGCGTCTGATCTGGTGCACTAGCATCTCTTTTAGACCTTAGTTTGCCTCGCGTTATGTCCGAATGGCATCCCGGCCCACCCGAGGCCCTGCCCAAATATGCCAACAAGTTCTAAATCATAATATAGGCTCGATCGAGCCTTCAGAACGTCCGAAACAACACTAAATCATGAATCATACTCCAAAACCAACTAAATCCAACTTAAGAACTTTAAGTTCTTTAATTCGCTTTCAACATGCCGAAACATACCTATACTACTCGGAATGACACCAAATTTTGTGAGCAAGTCATAAATGATATGACGGAACTATTCCTGGTCTCGAAATTGCGTTCGGACCTCGATAAAAAAAACATGTTCCAAACCTCAATTTTTGAACTTAAGGAATCATATTTCACTATTTGGCGCCGAAACGCTCCCGGGTCATCCGAAACTTGTTCCAAACATACGCCCAAGTCTGAAATCATCATACGAACCTACTGGAGCTTTCAAATCTCGATTCCGAGGTCGTTTACTAAAAATGTTGACCGAAGTCAAACTTGGCCTTTAAGGCCAACCTTAAGGAACTAAGTGTTCCTATACCACCCCAAATTCCTCCAAACCTCGAACTACCCATCCTCGCAAGCTATAAATCAGTAAAAGCAAATACAGGAAGTCTCGTTAGGGCCATGTGATTCTATAACACATAACAACCGGTCGGGTCGTCGCAGAAGCAATAACTTTCATTTTCTTTTCTAAAAAGGAATAAAATAAAGAAACTCATTTTATAGCTTGTGACATCATCTTACGGGGACATGACACATTACCTTCTTTCTACAAGATGTGTTACACAAGTCACATTTTTTGATTTATTTCTTTTCGGATTATCATTAAATGCATTTAAGTCTAATTCTTTAAGAAGTAGTCACATGCATGCTCTTACATTACATAATTACGTAAAAATGTGAGAGATACCAAAACTTACTCAAATCACACTCTTATTCCTTTTTATTATTCTGTTATCGATTTCTTATTTCTTATTTCTTATATGATTTGTACAATTTATTTTCCTATTTTTGACACAGTAAGTATCTTCTACATAAATGTCTCTTCTAAAACGCTCGACGCGTCTTAATCTTGTTCATTAGAACTTTGAATAATAAGATAGAAATATTTTTTTGCGTAAAGGATTCCAATAAGCCAATATGAACTTCATAATGACTTTATTGTTTATTCATATACTCATTATTATTTTTAATATGAATTTCATAACAACTGACCTGAATGCAATACGTGCAACTTACATGTCCATTGATCTCGACTCAGATAAATTGAGAGACTAATTAGTTAGATTTTTTATTCTTATTAGCAAATCTTAAATGTGGCAAGTTTATAATTGCGTCCTTGGCTATCTCAAGAGTCATTATATTTTTTTTATAGTTTGCCCTTTTTTCCTATAATATCATCAATTTACTTTCACTAAAACGGTTACAAAAAATATCTTTCATGTATTAATATTTGGTTTGCATAGTTTATTATATAGAATTTACCATGTTAACCATTTTAAGCGCAAGACTGTAATAGATTAAGCTGGAAAAAAAACTAATTTTATGGAAGTTTGGTCTCATTTAATTGATACTAACTTGATTTGAGATTGAGACGTAAATAATCATGACCAATGACATGAAGCGCTAACTTTCGTTTTCTTTTCTATGAAGGAAAAAAAAGAAACTCAATTTATAGCTTGTGACATCACCTCTTGTGGGCATGACATGTTACCTTTTCTTTTACGAGACGTGTTACACAAGTCACATTTTTTGGTTTATCTCTTTTCGGATTATCTTTAAAGACATTTAAGGCTTATTTTTTGGTGAAGTATTTACATTGCATGCTCTTACACTACTTAGTTACATAAAAATAGTATAGATATCGAGAACTAATTCAAATCATACTTTTATTCTTTTTTATCATTCTGTTATCGATGTGATAACTTAAAAAGTCATCTCTCATTTTATAAAGCCAAAACTGTGTTCCGAGGCCTTAAAAACCTCCTTTTTATGTAAAAAACTGAGAAAAAGGCTAAATCGGCCTTTAATATTGAGTTTAAGTTGACTTCGGTCAACATATTTGGTAAACGGACCCGGACCCATGATTCGACGGTTCCGGAGGGTCTGTAGGACAATATGGGACTTGGGCGTATGCCCGAAATCGAATTCGGAGGTCCCAAGTCCGAGAAATAAATTTTTGAAAGAAATTGTTTCTTTGAAAATACATGAGTTTTTAGGAATTTGATTATATTTGAAATTTATGGTATCGGCCCCGTATTTCGGTTCCGGAGCTCGGTAGAAGTTTAATATGATAATTATGATATGTCTGTAAAATTTGGTAAGGAACGGAGGTCATTTGACGTGATTCGGACCCGTAGTTGTGAAATTTGATACTTTGGAAGCTTTAGAATATTTCTTTGATTTTAATTCTAAATTCGTTGTTTAAGATGTTAATTTTGTGATTTGATCGCATGAGTAAGTCCGTAGAATATTTTTGAGTTTGTGTGCATGTTTGGTTTGGGGCGTTGATGTAACGACCCGACCGGTCGTTTTGAGCTCTAGCTCGTCGTTCGGCAGCTTGAGGTATTGAGCGGCTTCATTTTAGGTATTATGGCTCGTAGGCATGATCACAGTTGAATTTCGAGAAGTTTGGAGTCGCATAGGAAAGAAAGTTCTCATTTCGGAACTTAAGTTGGAAAAATTGGCTAAGATTGGATTTTTGAGTAAACGACCTCAAAATAAGGATTTGAAGGTTCCACCAGGTTCGTATGGTGATTTCGGACTTAGGCATTCGTTCAGAACGGGGTTTGAATGACCCGGGAGCATTTCGGCGCATATTGTAGAAGTTAGTATTTTAGAAGAAATATCATAAGTTTGGGTTCAAGTGAATTTTAGTGTTATTAATGTCCGTTTGGGATTCCGAGTCTGGGAATAACTCCGTATGGTGATTCTGGTGTTAGGAGCGCGATCAGAAGTGAATTCAGAGGTCCGCAGGTCATTTTGGAGTCATTTGGCTAAAGTTAGAAATTTGAAGGTTTTTAAGAAGTTCGACCGGAAGTGGAAATTTTGATATCGGGGTCGGATTTCGATTCCCAAAGTTGGACCAGGTCCGTAATGTTGGATGTGACTTGCGTGCAAAATTTGGGGTCAATTGGACATGATTTGATAGGTTTCGGCATCGAATGTAGAAGATGGAAATTTCAACGTTCATAAGTATTGAATTGGGTTGCTATCCATTGTTTCGATGTTATTTGATGAGATTTGAGGCCTCGAGCAGGTCCGCATTATGTTGTGGAACTTATTGGTATGTTCGGGTTGGGCCCTGGGGGCTCCGAGTGTTAACTGGACGAGCCTCGGACCAAGTTTGAACTTGGAGAGCATAAGCTGAAGCTCCCAGCTTCTGGTTTGATCGCACCTGCGCTTGGATGGGCAGGTGCGAGCTCGCGGATGGGAGGCATGAGTCGCAGAAGCGAAAAGGTATGGGCTGGTCAGGCACCGCGGGTGCGAAGATTTGGCCAAGGGTGCGATAACGGTAGGTGCGGAAAATGCATCGCAGGCGCGAAGGTTTTGCTGCGGGCGCGAAGATCGCTGGGCAGTGAGTGTTTAAAGCGGGGGTTTGAGCTTTTGCTCATTTCTTCATTTTTGGGCGATTTTTGGAGCTTCTTGAGAGGGATATTCACCTAGCAACTTGGAGGTAAGTGAATCCCACCTATTGAAAGTTAATTACTTGGGTTATATCTTGATTTTAACATGGAAAATCATGAAAAATTGTGGAAAAGTTGGAAATTTTGAAAAAAACCTAGAATTTGCATTCTTGGTTTTTTACCACGAAATTGAGCATGAAATTAGAGTAAATTGTATAGTTGTGTTAGTTAGGCTATGGGTAATAATTAACTTGGAAAAGTTTCGGAATCCAGGCGAGTGGGATCGAGGGTAATTTTGTCAACTTTCGGAGCGGAGTTGGGGATTTATATAAATAAAATTGTTATAAGTATTAGAGTATATTTTCATTGGTTTGTCTGTTATTTTGATAGTTTTGGGGCGTTGTCCATCAATTTGAGTCGTCAGAGAGGGCTTGGAGGCCGATTAAGAATCTTCGGAGCGAGGTAAGTCTCCTCTCTAACCTTGTAAGGGGGATTGTCCCCATAGGTGAAATAATTAAATAAGTTATACTATTGGTGGTGGCTACGTACGCACGAGGTGACAAGAGTTCATGCGTAGCTACTATTATTCTTATGTCCGGGTAGTCTAGGACCCAAAAGCATGTTTTTATTTTCCGTACTTGTAACCTTATCGATGAAAATAAAGTGTTTAAACCTAATCGAACTTGGCAAATGAATTTCTGGAAAAGATTTAAATACTATTTTTGTGACCATTAAAAGAGAAATTGTTATTTACTTGAGTACCTGTTTTCCCGACGTAGTCGGGGTGGACTGTTTGAATGTGCATGACTGTGTGTGACCGCTTTGCAATTTATATTCCGTGAGCGAGGTGATTTCTTCCACTACTCTCATGGGAGCGGTCCGTACGCCACGACGGGTTAAAAGATACATCTATGGTTCGCGCCGTTCGACCTTTCGGCAGTGCACATTTTACATTTACGTTGGTTCAGACCGTTTGACCCTGGACATTGCTTGCGTATGATATTTACTGCGTATTTGCTGTGATTTTTACCTGAGTACTGGCCTGGAAATTTTAAATTGTCAACTAAAATGACGAGGATTTAAGAATATTAAATGTGAAAGAAGTTTCTATTTCTTGTCGCTACTTGTTGAATTTCCTATGATATCAGTGCTTAGTGTCACCCTTGATTATATTAATTTTACCACTAGTAAGTGTCAAAGTCGACCTCTCGTCACTACCTCTTCGAGGTTAGGTGGGATACTTACTGAGTACACGTTGTTTTCGTACTCATGCTACACTTGTTGTGTGCATTTTTATTGCACACTTACATTCATAGCTAGTGGCCCTGCTTGACGCAATGATGTGGCGGACTTGGAGAGTTAGACAAGCTGCACCATACGGAGACGACCACAACCGGTAGAGTCTTCCTCAGATGTATTGTATTTTATTTTAAATTCATTGTCCAGTTTTTATTCCGGACAAGTATTGTAGTACATGTATAATTCTTAGAAAATTTTCTCATGCACTTGTGACACCGATTTCTGGGATAATTATGGGATTTATTCACTATTTAAATTTGTTAAGATATTATTGTTTACTTAGTGGAAGTTCGCTAATTATTATTTAAGAAAATGAAAAAGGAATGACTTCGAGAATTTTAAACTAAACATTTAATTTATTTATTAAGTGTTGGGATGCCTGACAGTGGGGTCCGGCGCCATCACGATCTTAATGAATTTTGGGTCGTGACACCCGAGCGCTCATGTGAGTTTCAGATAGGTGTCAGAGTGGTTTGGACTTAGAAAATCTGGTGTTTTTGGATGTTGCTAGTGTCTGAGCTTTTCCTCTATGCGAACGGGTGGTAACCCACGTGAACGCACAACACAAATTGGGAGGAGGCTAGATTTGCTCTATGCGAACACATAGAACCAGGTGCGAACGCGGAGCCTTAGGAGGTTACTCTACGCGAACGCACTCGGCCATCCGCGATCGCATAGCTTAGGAGGGGAGCTGGGGGCTGGGTAGGTTTAACCCTGTGCGAACGCGGCTCGTGGTTCGCGAACACATAGGCCAGTGAAGTCAAGCCTATGCTAATGCACTGCCCTTGTCGCAAATGCAAAGGCTAAATTTTACCCAATCGTTTAAAAACAGTAGCAAACACGGGAATAGACTCCATTTTAATATTTTCTTCCACAGAATCCAACCTTGGGAGATTTTTGAAGAGGGATTTCATTACCCTATCATAGGTTCGTGTTTCTAATCTCATTTTCTTCATTTTCCATTAACACCCATTAGATTTCTAGGCCTAAATCTTGTTATTCAAGGGTAGAAATTAGGGATTATAGGAGAATTAGGGATTTTACAAATTTGGGAATTTAAACTTCAATTTGGGGTCGGATTCCGAAAGTAATTAAATATTCGGGCTCGTGGGTGAATGGGTGATCGGGTTTTGGTCCTAACCTCATGTTTTGACCAAGCAGGCCTAGGGTCGATTTTTGACTTTTTGGGAAGAATGATGTAAAACCTATAATTAAGCATTGGGATGGAATTGTTTGGCATTTATTGATGTTATTGAGTTGAATATGTCTAGATACAAGTGAATTGGAGTAAAATTCAAAAGGGAAAGGAGTAATCGAGGCTTGAGTTTGGTCATGGAATTTGAGGTAAGTGTTTGGCTTAACCCTAGCTCGAGGGAATATGTGTTGTGTCCTATTTTCTATGTTTAACTATCATGTTCAACGTATATGTGAGGTGACGAGTACCTATACGTTGGTGTCAAGTATGCCCGTGAGTCGTATATTGAGATTTATGTGATTTTTTGTAAGTAATATTTGAGTTTCACTTTATAGTTATCCATGTTGGTGGAAATTCCTTGAAATTGAATAGATGTTGAGTATTATTTTCAGTTGAAGATTTTCATGCGAAGTTATGTACTAAGTGAAATTGGATATAGCTGTTTTCCCTTGTCGGGATGGTACTAATTCCATTGTTGACTCCCTTGCCGGGACGTTATGGTTTTATTTTTGTTTACTCCGTTATTGCTCCTTATTGGAATGCTATCGTTTGATGTGTTTGGGTGAGGAAGAGTATAAAACCACGAAGGGTGATTCCGTGCGTGAGACTTTAAGTGAATGTTAATGCACGAAGGGTGATGCCGTGCCGATATTGTGATTTTAAAAGCACGACGGGTGATGTCGTTCCATGATATGAGAGATAAGGCGCGAAGGATAATGTCATGCCATGATATTTTGAGGTAAAAGCACGGAGGGTAATGTCGTGCCGAATATATTGATTCTGATGGTGAGGACGAGAGTAAAAGCACGAAGGGTGATGCCGTGCACTTGTTTTCGTATTACTATTATGTTTCTTGAATTGATATCTGAATGGTGTCTTACCTCGTTATTTCCTTTATTTGATATTTCCTCCCCTAAGCATGTTCCACTTTTCCTTTATGCTTAACTGCTTATTTCTCGTTGTATTATTTTTCTCCGTATACTATTAAACCGCACAGGCTGACTTTGGTTGTCGTGACCTAGCCTCGTCACTACTTCGTCGAGGTTAGGCTCGGCACTTACTCAGTACATGGGGTCGGTTGTACTGATTCTACACTCTGCACTTTCGTGCAGATCCTGGTGTAGGACCCTACGGACCATAGATCGAGGTTGATGCCTTGACTCCAGTGGAGACCCTGAGGTAGTCCTGCAGACGTCCGCAGGGCTTGGCGTCCCCTCCTATTTCTTTTGTATTCTATTCTAGTTATTTCAGAAACCGATGTACTTATTTCATTCAAGCCTATATATGTATTACTCATAGACAGTCCGTGATTTTGTGACTCCAAAATTCTAGGATTGGTTTTTTGTGAAATTTCATAAATGCATAAAATTAAGTTTATATACCTTGCTTCATTTTGTACTTTTATTTATTAAATGTTGTATTTCACATTTTATTATTTAATGATAAAGGAATAAGGTAAATTAGATATTCACGTTGGCTTGCCTAGCCGGTTCAACGTTAGGTGCCATCACGGTCCCGACGGTGGGAAATTCGGGTCGTGACAAGTTGGTACCAGAGCACTAGGTTGCTTAGGTATCCCAAATTCACAAACAAGCTTAGTAGAGTCTGAGGGATAGATATGGAGACGTCTGTGCTTATCCCCCAGAGGCTACAGAGTTTAGGAATGACTTCACATCTATTCTTCTCTGTCGTGCGATTCGAATTCTAAATGCTAACTGAAATTTCTATTATATTCTCTCGCAGATGGCGAGAATACGTGATTTTTCATCAACTGATCAGCAACCTGAGTCTCCAGTTGTAGCTCCTACAAGAGGCCGATGACGAATTCGAGGACGTGCCAGAGGCTGAGGCAGGGGCAGAGCTCAGCCCAGAGCGAGCTCAGCCCAGAGCAGTAGCCCCAGTGGCGGAGCCTCAGGTAGAGTTTGCTGATGAGGTTCCTGCCAAGACTGTCCCGGTTGGGCCAGCTCAGGTTCCCGAGGGGTTCATTGCCACCCCAGTACTCCAGGATGCTCTGGTCTGTCTAATGGGCCTCATGGAGAGTGTCGCTCAGGCAGGGTTTTTTCCTGCAGCACCAATCGTCTCTCAAGATGGGGGAGGATCCCAGACTTCCGCTACTCGCACTCCGGAGCAGTTGGCTTCTTAGTTTCAGACTCCAGTAGCTCAGCCAGCTGGGGTAGTTCAGTCGGGTAATATGGACCAGACCGGTGATAGTGGAGCTATGTCTGCTGATGCTTTGTGGAGTTTGGACAGGTTCACCAAGCTTTTCACTACTACTTATAGCGGTGCATCTTCAGAGGATCCCCAGGACTATTTGGATAGCTTCCATGAGGTTCTACGGAACACGGGGAAAGTGGAAACCATTGGGGTCGAGTTTGCTACCTTTTGGTCTGTCAGGTCCTGCTAAGACTTGGTGGAGAGATTGTTGTTTGGCTAGACCAGTTGGATCACCGGCCTTGACTTGGGCCCAATTCACTCAGCTATTTCTAGAGAAGTTTCTTCCTATCACTCAGAGAGAGGATCTACGGAGGCAGTTTGAGCGTCTCCAGCAGGGCTCTATGACCGTCACTCAATACGAGACCGGATTTGTTACCTTGGCCCGGCATGCTATTATGACACTTCCCACAGAGCGAGAGACGGTGAGGAGATTTATTGAGGGACTAGCTTAGCCGATCATATTGTAGATGGCCAAGGAGACAGGGAGTGAGATTTCTTTCCAGGATGCAGCCAATGTGGCCCGATGAGTTGAGATGGTTCTGTTGCAGGGGGGTGGTCAGGGGTCTTCCAAGAGGCCCCGTCATTTTGGCAGGTTCAGTGGCACCTCATCTGGAGGTAGGGATTCTTTAGCTAGGGTCATCCTCCTAGGCCGTTTCATTCGGCACTTCAGGTTTCTCGTAGTGCTCCATGTGGTCGTGGTTCTCATATGCAGTATTCTGATCAGTTGCCCTACAGTGCACCATCAGCTCCTATTAGTGCACCGCCGATTCAGGGTTTTTAGGGTGTTTACTCAGCTCGTCAGGGTCAGTTTCAAGGTCAACAACCTCAGCAGCCGAGGGCTTGTTATACTTGTGGTGATCAAAGGCACATTTCTAGATTTTTCCCTCGAGCCTTGAGCAGTTCTCAACACTAGGGTTCTCGTGCCATGGTTCCAGTACCAGGTGCTCCACCACTTGCTCAGCCAGCCACAGATGGGGATCGAGGTGTTAGAGGTGGAGGTCAGATAGTTAGAGGTGGAGGCCATGCTACTAAGGGTAGAGGTCAGCTAGTAGGAGGCCATCCCAAGGACGTGGTTCAGATGGGTGGGGCCTAGCCCCGATGTTTTGCTATTCAAGCCAGACTTGAGGCTGAGGACTCCGATGCAGTTATCACAGCTATGGTTTCAATTTGCAACAGGGATGCTTCAGTTTTATTTAATCCAGGGTCCATTTATTCCTATGTGTCATCTTATTTTTCTCCTTATTTGGTTATGCCTCATGATTCTCTGAGTACTCATGTATATGTGTCTACAATAGTTGTTGATTCTATTGTGGTAGGTCGTGTCTACCGTTCGTGTGTAGTGGTTATTGGTGGTCTTGAGACTAGTCTAGATCTTCTGCTCCTTGATATGGTAGATTTTGATGTTACTTTGGGGATGGATTAGCTGTCACCTTATCATGTCATACTGGACTGTCATGCCAAGATCGTGACCTTAGCATTGTCGGGTTTTCCTCGACTGGAGTTGAGAGGGACTCCTGGTCATTCTTCCAGCAGGGTTATCTCGTATATAAAGGCTCGACCGTATGGTCGAGAAGGGGTGTTTGGCCTATTTGGCCTATGTTCGTGATTCTAGTGCCGAGGTTCCATCTATGGAGTCTGTGCCCATCGTCCGTTAGTTGACGGAGGTGTTTCCTGCAGACCTATCGGGTATGCCATCCGACAGGGATATTGACTTTTGCATTGATTTGGATCCGGGCACCCAGCCCATTTCTATTTCGCCATATCGTATGGCCCCACTAGAGTTGAAGGAATTGAAAGAACAACTGCAGGATTTTCTTGATAAAGGCTTCATTAAGCCTACTGACTCGCCTTGGGGTGCGCTAGTGTTATTTGTTATGAAGAAGGATGGGTCGATGAGGATGTGTATAGATTATCGGCAATTGAACAAGGTTACCATCAAGAACAAGTATCCATTGTCGCGAACTGATGATTTGTTTGATCAGCTTCAGTGTGCCAAGGTATTTTCGAAGATCGATTTGAGATCTGGCTACCATCGGTTGAGTATTAGGGCATCCGATGTCCCAAAGACAACTTTTCGCACTCGGTATGGGCATTATGAGTTTCTAGTGATGTCATTCGGGTTGAGAAATGCCCCAGCAGCTTTCATGGACTTGATAAAACGAGTGTGCAGGCCTTATTTGGATTCTTTCATTATTGTCTTCATTGATGATATTCTGATTTATTCCTACAGCCGAGAGGAGCCCGAGCAACACCTTCGAGTCGTTCTTCAGACTTTGAAGGACAGTCAAATATGCTAAGTTTTCTAAGTGTGAGTTCTGGTTGAGCTCAGTTGCATTCGTGGGTCATGTTGTATCAGCAGAGGGTATCCAGGTGGATCCCAAGAAGATTTAAGTAGTCAAGGATTGGTCTAGACCCACGTCGGCTACAGAGGTTCGGAGTTTCTTGGGCTTAGCAGGTTACTATCGTCGGTTTGTGGAAGGCTTTTCATCTATTGCAGCCCCGATGACCAGGTTGACTCAAAAGGGTGCCCAGTTCAGGTAGCCAGATGAGTGTGAGGCGAGCTTTCAGAGCTCAAGATAGCCTTGACCACTGAACCGGTGTTGGTTTTGGCCACAGGTTCAGGGCCATATACTGTGTATTGTAATCCATCTCAGGTTGGACTTGGTGCAGTGTTGATGCAGGATGGCAAGGTTATTGCATACGCTTCTATCACGACCCGAAATCCCAGCTTCGAGCCGTGATGGCGCCTAACGTTGCACCCGCTAGGCAAGCCAACGTGTTAACTGAACTGATTTATTAACAAGTGAAAATAACAAACACTGACTAGATAATTGAGATAAACTGCGGAAACATTAACATAAATCTAAATAACAATAGCTAATAACGAAGAAATCCCTAACGATCCACGAATGCCTGCGGAACTACCCCAGTGTCGTCTGGAATGGACTGAAGAACACCCCCCCTAACGATGTCCATTGGGTCCGGCTGCGAAATTTGCACAACATAAAGAAGTGCAAGTGTAGCATCTGTACAACCGACCCCCTGTACTGAGTAAGTGCTGAGCCTAACCTCGGCGCAGTAGTGACGAGGCTAGGACACAACGACAAATTGTACCTATGCAGTTCAATAGTATAGCAGAAAATAAACAAGAATACAACACGGGGGAGAACATGCTGGGAATAAGAGGGGCAACAATTGCTAAAACAGTAGAATCAAGTACTAACAGAAATGTAGAAGTAAAATAGGAAATATCAGCCCGAACAAGTAAAATAGACAGGAGAAAAAACGGCATGACCCCTCGTGTATAGCCTCAAATCACACGGCACGGAATGTCCCCTCGCGCATAAATAATGATGACTAGGAACGGAATGTCCCCTCGTGCATCAATAATAATCAATCGGCACGGAATGTTCCCTCGTGCATAAATAATAATCACTCGGCACGGAATGTTCCCTCGTGCATAAGAGTATAAAAACTACAATTGATTTGAAGTTTAACAATACGACATTTCAGATGTACAGAAATAATCAACAAAATTCTATTGTCCCGGCAAGGGACTCAGCTATGACCAATCTCACTCAGAAGTATAATATCAAAAGTAAAACCTCAACCGATCACATAATCAATAACTTTCTACGTCATGAAGTAACCTTAAGGTACCACTTCCAAGGTTCTCAATAATTCACAGCGCAGAGGATATCAAAGAACATTTATAACTCATCAAAATTCGAATCACGGGCATGCTTGACCACAACATATAGGTATCCGTCACCTCACCTATACGTTGGACATGAGTTACACATAGCAAATAAGACTCTATACCTATTCCCTCAAGCTAAGGTTAGGCCAAACATTTACCTCGGCTCCAAGAATGCAAGTCAAGCCTCAATCACGACCTTTCCTCTTGAATCCAACTCTGAAATGATAATATCTAGACATAATTGACTGAATAACATCAATAATTATTCAATAACTCAATCCCAAAGACTAATTATACATTTCCCATAATTCTTCCAAAAATACAAAAATTCGACCCCGGGTCCGCTTGGTCCATACTCGAGGTTCGGACCAAAACCCGATAACCCATTCCCCCACGAACCCGAATACAATTTGTTTTGAAATCCGACCCCAAAATGAGGTTGAATTCCAAAAATTTCCAAAAGCCCTAACTCGACCCAAAACCCCCAATTTCTACCTTTGATTTCATGTTTTTAGACCTAGAATCTAGTGATTGATGAAGGAAAACGGTAGGAATGAGAGGTAGGAACATTTACCTATGAAGCTATGGTGGAATGGTCTCCTAAGAATCGCCCAAGAAGAGTGGAGAAGAAGAAAATGGTGAAAACATGTGAAAATCCCGTAGGGTATTCTATTTTTGAACATTAAAAATCACTGGCGAATTAGCTCTATGCGATCGTGGCAAGGGAGTTGCGATCGCGTATAGGCCTGAGTCACGTGCACTGCGATCGTGGAAAGGGATTTGCGATCGCGTTGGGTCCCTGGGCTTGGCTATGCGATCACGGACGGATTGGTGCGACCGCGGAAGGAAAAATACCCAGCCCCCTCCCCAGCTCTCCTATACTCTACGTGATCGCGGAAGAGCCTATGCTATCGCATAGAGTCACAGAAACCCCCCTTCCTCACACTACACTACGCGATCGCGGGGCAACTTATGCGATAGCATAGGGTAAAAATCTCAGACACCAGAAACAGCCCCAAAACCAGATTTTTCAACCTTTTAGCACCCCGACACCTACTAGAAACTCACCCGAGCCCTCGGGGCTCAAAACCAAATATACACACGACTTCAAAAGCATCCTATAAACATATGCGAGTACTTAAACCATAAAAATAACATTACAAACAATGAATTTAACGCCAAAATCCCTAGAATTTCTCAAACTTCATAAACTATCAAATTATCCAATTTTGATCCGAAACACGTCAAACCAAGTCCGCTTCTTACCAAATTTTACTGATAACTCACATAGCACAAATTGAACCTGTTCCGAGCTCCGGAACCATAATACGGGCTCGGTAACACAGATTTCACATCAAAGTTCATTTTTCAAAAGTCTTTATTATTTTCAGAAAATAATTTTCTTTAAAAATTAATTTCTCGGACTTAGGACCTCGAAATTCGATTCCGGGCATACGCCCAGGTCCCATATCTTGTTACGGACCCTCCAAGACCGTCAAATCATGGGTCTGGGTCTGTTTACCAAAAATGTTGACCAAAGTCAACTTTATTCAATTATCTATCATAAATTCAACTGTTTAACACATTTCCACATAAAGGCTTCCTGGCTATGCGCCCGAACTGTGCACGCACATCGAGGTGAGATTAACGGAGGCTTTCGGGGCCTCGGAACATAGGTTTTGCTAAATTTACACAAGATGACCTTTTGGGTCCTCACAATCTCCAACTCTAAAACAATTGTTCGTCCTCGAACGGACATAGAAAGGTACATGAATCAGGGAAAATGTGGGGATATCGGCTCCGCATATCGAGCTCGGACTCCCAAGTAGCTGCCTCAACAGGCTGACCTCCCCACCGAACACGAATCGAAGGATAACTCTTCGATCTCAACTATCGCACCTGCCGATCTAATATGGTTACCGGCTCCTCCTCATAAGATTAATACTTGTCCAACTGGACACCACTGAAGTCAAGTACATGAGATGGATCCGCAATATACCTCAGTAGCATAGATACTTGAAATACCGGATGCACGGCTGACAAACTAGGTGGCAAGACAAGTCTGTAGGCCACCTTTTTTACCTTATCCAGAATCTTAAATGGACCAATGTACCTAGGGATCAACTTTCCCTTCTTTCCGAATCTCATCACGCCCTTCATGGGCGACACCCGAAGAAATACCCGCGCCTATCATAAATGTCAAATCTCAAACTCTGCGATCCGCAAAATTCTTCTGCCTGGACTGAGTTGTACGAAGTCTATCCTGAATGATCTTCACCTTGTCCAAGGCATCCTGGACTAACTCAGAACCCAACAATCCAGCCTCTCCCGGCTCAAACCATCCGACTAGAGAGCTACAACGTCTACCATACAACGCCTCATACAGAGCCATCTGAATGCTCGACTGATAGTTGTTGTTGTAGGCAAACTTAACTAAAGGAAAGAACTGGTCCCATGAACCTCCAAAATCAATGAAACATGCTCGCAATATATCCTCCAAAATCTGAATAGTACGCTCGGACTGTCTGTCCGTCTGAGGATGAAATGCGGTGCTCAAATCAATCTGTGAGCCCAACTCTCGCTGAAATACTCTCCATAAATGGGAGGTAAACTGAGTACCCCGTTCTAATATAATGGATATGGGCACACCATGCAGTCTAACAATCTCTCTCATGTAGATCCTTGCCAACTTCTCTGCTGAGTACGAAATTGATACTGGGATGAAGTACGCTGACTTGGTCAGCCTATCCACAACGACCCATACTGCATCAAACCACCGGGTCTCTGGTGCTCGTACTTAACTTGCTGAAAGTTCAAGCACTGAGCTACATAAGCTACAATATCCTTCCTCATCCTCCGCCACCAATTATGCTGCCGCAAGTCCTGGTACATCTTTGCGGAGCCCGGATGAATAGAATAGCGGGAACTATGGGCCTTCTGAAGTATCAACTCACGAATACCATCCACATCATGTACACAAATCTGACCCTGCATCCTCAAAACTCCCTCATCATCAATCGTAACCTGCTTGGCATCTCCGTGCGTGACTCTATCTCTAAGAACACATAAATGGAGATCATCGTACTGCCTGGCCCGAATACAGTCATACAATGAAGAACGGGCTACGGTATGGGCCAAAACACTGCCAGTCTCAGAAACCTCCAATCTCAAAAATCGGTTGGCTAAAGCCTGAACATCCAAAGCAAGAGGTCGCTCTCCGACTGATAAATAAGCAAGACTACCCATACTAGCTGACTTCTGGCTCAAAGCATCGGCCACCACATTGGCTTTCCCCGGATGATAAAGAATGGTAATATCATAATCCTTCAGCAACTCTAACCATCTCCTCTACCTCATGTTCAACTCCTTATGTTTGAACAGATACTGTAAGCTCTAATGATCCGTGAACACCTCACATGGCACACCGTAAAAATAATGCCTTAAAATCTTCAATGTGTGCACTATCGCTGCTAATTCCAAGTCATGAACTGGATAGATCTTCTCATGAACCTTCAACTGACGAGAAACATAGGCTATAACCTTGCCATCCTGCATCAACACTGCACCAAGCCTAACCTGTGAAGCATCACAATACACGGTATACGGTCCTGAACCTGTGGGAAAAACTAACACTGGCGCCGTGGTCAAGGCTGTCTTGAGCTTTTGAAAGCTCGCCTAACACTCATCAGACCACCTGAACTAAGCACTATTCTGAGTCAACCTGGTCATCGGGGCTGCAATTGATGGAAAGCCCTCCACAAACCGGCGATAATAGTCTGCTAAGCTTAAGAAACTCCGGATCTCTGTAGCTGAGGTGGGTCTAGGCCAATCTCTGACTGCTGAAATCTTCTTAGGATCCACCTGAACACCCTCTGACGATACCAAATGAACTAGAAATGCAACTGAACTAAACCAGAACTCACACTTGGAAAAATTTGCATACAACTGACTATCCCTTAAAGTCGGGAGGACGACCCGAAGGTGCTGCTCATGCTCCTCACGGCTAAAGGAGTAAATCAAAATATCATCAATGAAAACAATACAAATGAGTCCAAATAGGCCTGAACGCTTAGTTCATCAACTCCATAAAAGCAGCGGGGGCATTTGTCAGCCCAAATGACATCACCAAGAACTCATAATGCCCATAACGAGTACGAAAGGCTGTCTTAGGGACATCATATGCCCTAATCCTCAGCTGGTGGTAACCAGATCTCAAGTCAATCTTGGAAAACACCGAAGCACCCTGAAGCTGGTCGAATAAATTATGAATCCTCGACAAAGGATACTTGTTCTTAATAGTAACCTTATTTAACTGCCAGTAGTCAATACACATCCTCATCGAGCCATCTTTCTTCTTGACAAACAATACTGAGGCACCCCAAGGAAAAACACTAGGCCTAATAAAGCCTTTATCCAACAAATCCTGCAACTGATCCTTCAACTTCTTCAACTCTAGCGGGGCCATACGATGCGGCGGAGTAGAAATAGGCTCGGTGCCCTGAGCTAACTCAATACAATAATCAATATCCCTGTCGGGTGGCATAGCCGGCAGGCCAGCGGGGAATACCTCTGGAAACTCATGAACCACGGGCACAGACTCCAGGGAAGGAACCTTGGCGCTAGAATCACGAACATAGGCCAGATAGGCCAAACAACCCCTCTAGACCATGCGTCGAGCCTTCATATAAGAAATGACTCTACCAGAAGAATGACTAGGAGTACCCCTCCACTCCAAACGAGGTACCCCTGGAAAAGCAAAGATCATGTCTTGGCATGATAGTCCAGGATAGCATAATAGGGGGATAACCAATCCATCCCCAATATAACATCAAAGTCAACCATATCAAGGAGCAAAAGATCAACCTGAGTCTCTAGACCACCAATAACTACTAGGCAAGCACGGTAGACTCGATCTACCACTATAGAATCACCCACCGGTGTAGACATATGCACAACAATACTCAAGGAATCACGGGGCATACTCAAATAAGGGGTAAAATATTAAGACGCATAGGAGAATGTAGAATGCGGATCAAATAACACCGAAGCCTCTCGGCTGCAAACTGAAAGCGTACCTGTAATAACTGCATCAGAAGCCTCAGCATCAGGCCTTGCAGGAAAAACATAACAACGAGGCTGAGCCCCTCCAACCTGAGCATCTCTTGGTCGACCTACTACGGCCTGACCTCTACCTCTCGTGGCATGTCCTCCACCTATATGAGTCTGACCTCCACCTGTGGCACCCCGACTGCCACCCCTTGCTGGATGAGGGGGTGGGGTGCGCCTGATGCGGGAACCACAGGACGGGAACCCTGATACCGAGACCCACCAAAACCTCGGGGGCAAAACTTGGAAATATGCCCCAAACCATCGCAAGAATAACAAGGCCTCTGCTGATGTGGCTGCTGACTCTGGAAATGGCCCTATCGACCCTGATAACCACCCTAGAAGCTCTGAAGCGGCGGTGCACTTATAGGTGCTGGTGGTTCACTAATAGGAGCTCGCAGTGCATTGTGAGCTACCTGAAGTACCGACTGATAGGGTCTGGGAGGATGACCTCTATCGAAAGAATCCCTTCCCCAAGATGAGGCGAATCGTCCGAAGTGATGGGGCCTCTTGTAGCCCCCTGACCACCATCTTGTGACATAATCATCTCAATCATCTTGGCCACATTGGCCGCATCCTGGAATGAAATATCGGTACCTGACTCCTTGGCCATCTGAAGCCTGATGGGCTGAGCGAAACCCTCAATAAACCTCCCCACTCCCTCACGATCAGTGGGGAGTATCATAATAGCATGCCGAGTTAGAGTGATGAACTTGGTCTCGTACTGAGTGACAAACATAGATCCCTGTTGGGGCGCTCAAACTACCTCCGAAGATCCTCCCTTTGAGTAACTAGAAGGATCTTCCCCACGAATAACTCGGAGAACTGAGCCCAAGTCAATGGTGCAGACCCAGCTGGCCTGGTAAAGAAATAGTCTCTCCAGCAAGTCCTGGCGGAACCCGAAAGACGAAAAGTAGATAAATCAACTCCATTGGACTCTACTATGCCCATGTTCCGAAGAACCTCATGACAGCTGTCCATATAATCCCGGGGATCCTCTGATGGTGCACCAGTAAATGTAGTAGTGAATAACATGGTAAATCTATCTAATCTCCATAAAGCATCCACTGACATAGCTGCTCCCTCAAATGCCGGGGTCACAATGCCCGACTGAGCTACTCCGACTGTCTGAGGTACCGGAGTCTGGAACTGAGGATGTAGCTATTCTGGTGTACGAGTAGCAGGAGTCTGGGTCTCTCCCACATCATGAGAGACGGCTGGTGCAGTAGGAATAAGACCGGCCTAGACACACTCTCCATGAGTCCCACTAAGCGGACTAGAGCGTCCTGAAGCACCGGGGTGGAAATGAACCCCTCTGAGACCTGAGCTGGTCCAACTGGAACTGTCTGAGTAGGAACCTCACCGGAAAAGTCTACCTGTGCATCCTTAGCTGGGGTTGCTGCCCTGGGTTGAGCCCTGCCCCTGCCTCGGCCTGTAGTACGGCCTCGGCCTCGACCCCTCGTAGGAGCTGCAACAATAGAATCAGGTTGCTGATCGGTAATAAGGAAGCACGCGTTCTCGCTATCTGCGAGAGAATAGAATCGAAACTCAATTAGCATTTTGAATTGAAATCGCATGACAGAAACGAAGAAAAGTGAAGTTATGCCTAACTTTGCAGCCTCTAGGGGATAAGTACAGACGTCTCCATATCGATCCCTCAGACTCTACCAAGTTTGTCCGTGAGTTGTGAGACCTAAGCAACCTAGTGCTCTGATACCAACTTGTCACGACCCAAAATCCCACCTTCAGGCCGTGATGGCGCCTAACGTTGCACCCGCTAGGCAAGCCAACGTGTTAACTGAATTGATTTATTAACAAGTGAAAATAACAAACACTGACTAGATAATTGAGATAAAGTGCGGAAACATTAGCTAAATCTAAATAACAATAGCTAATAACGAAGAAATCCCTTTCAGTACAAAACCCAGAAGTGGTGTCACAACCTCACGAACCAGTCTAAGATTTGGCTAAAAACAACAGTTTGAAATAAAATTATATATATGTCTGGAAACACATAGATGACAAAATAAAATATAGACAGTGACGCCGAGATCCAAGAACGCCTGCGGAACTACCTCGGTGTCGTCTGGAAAAACTGAAGGACACTCCCCCTAACGATGTCCACTGGGTCCGGCTGCAAAATCTGCACAACATAAAGAAGTACAGTTGTAGCATCAGTACAACCGACTCCCTGTACTGAGTAAGTGCCGAGCCTAACCTCGGCGAAGTAGTGACGAGGCTAGGACTAGACGACAAATTGTACCTGTGTAGTTCAATAGTATAGCAGAAAATAAACAAGAATACAGTAGGGGGAAGAACATGCTGGGGATAAGAGGGGCAACACTTGATAAAATAGTAGAATCAAGTACTAACGGAAATGTAGAGGTAAAACAGGAAATATCAGCCCTAACAAGTAAAATAGACAGGGGAAAACATGGCATGACCCCTCATGTATAGCCTCAAAATCACACGGCACGGAATGTCCCCTCGCGTATAAATAATGATGACTCAGCACAGAATGTCCCCTCGTGCATCAATAATCATCAATCGGCAATGTCCCCCCGCGCATAAATAATTATCAATTGGCACGGAATGTTCCCTCGTGCATAAATAATAATCATCAGCACGGAATATTCCCTCGTGCATAAATAATAATCACTCGGCACGGAACGTTCCCTCGTGCATAAATAATAATCATCGGCAAGGTATGTTCCCTCTTTCATAAATAATATTCACTCGACACAGAATGTTCCCTCGTGCATAATGAGTATAAAAAAACAATTGATTTGAAAGTTTAACAATACGACATTTCAGATGTACAGAAATAATCAACAAAATTCTATTGTCCCGGCAAGGGACTCAGCTATAACCAATCTCACTTAGAAGTATAATATTAACAGTAAAACCCTCAACTGAACACATAATCAATAACTTTCTACGTCATGAAGTAACCTCAAGGTACCACTTCCAAGGTTCCTAATAATTCACAACACAGAGGATATCAAAGAACATTAAATAACTCATCAAAATTCGACTCACGGGCATGCTTGACCACAACATATAGGTACCCGTCACCTCACCTATACGTTGGACATGATATACACATAGCGAATAAGACTCTATACCTATTCCCTCAAGCTAAGGTTAGGCCAAACACTTACCTCGGCTCCAAGAATGCATGTCAAGCCTCAATCACGACCTTTCCTCTTGAATCCGACTCCGAAACGAAATATCTAGACATAATTGACTTAATAACATCAATAATTATTCAATAATTCAATCCCAAAGCCTCATTATACATTTCCCAAAATTCTTTCAAAAAATACCAAAATTCGAACCCGGGCCCGCTTGGTCCATACTCGAGGTTCGGAGCAAAACCCGATAATCCATTCCCCCACGAACCCGAATATACAATTTGTTTTGAAACCCGACCCCAAAATGAGGTTAAGTTCCCAAAATTTCAAAAATCCCTAACTCTACCCAAAACCCCCAATTTCTACCTTTGATTTCATGTTTTTAGACCTAGAATCTAGTGATTGATGAAGGAAAATAGAAGGAATAGAGTTAAGAACACTTACCTATAAAGCTATGGTGGAATGGTGTCCTAAGAATCGCCCAAGAAGAGTGGAGAAGAAGAAAATTGTGAAAGAATGTGAAAATCCCGTAAGATATTATGTTTTTGAACATTAAAAATCACTGGGCAAATTAGCTCTATGCGATTGCGGAAATGGAGTTGCGATCGCGTAGGGTCCCTGGGCTTTGCTATGCCATCACGGACGGATTGGTGCGACCGCAGAAGGAAAATACCCAGCCCCCTCCCCAGCTTTCCTATACTCTACGCGATCCCTAAGGCATAGAATCATAGACCCCCCCCCCCATCCGCTCTCACACTACACTACGCGATCGCGGGGCAACTTATGCGATCGCATAGTGTAAAAATCTCTGACACCAGAAACAGCCCCAAAAACCAAATATACACACGACTTCAAAATCATCCTACGAACTTGTTCGAGTAATTAAACCACCAAAATAACATCATAAACAATGAATTAAACTCCAAAATCCCTAGAATTTCTCAAACTTCATAAACTATCAAAAATTCTAATTTTGATCCAAAACACGTCAAACCCAGTCCGTTTCTTACCAAATTTTACAGATAACTCACATAACACATACTGAACCTGTTCCAGGCTCCGGAACCATAATACAGGCTCGGTAACACATATTTCACATCAAAGTTCATTTTTCAAAAGTCTTTATTATTTTCAGAAAATGATTTCTTTAAAAATTCATTTCTCGGACTTAGGACCTCAGAATTCGTTTCCGGGCATACGCCCAGGTCCCATATTTTCCTACGATCCCTCCGGGACCATCAAATCATGGGTCCGGGTACTTTTACCAAAAAAGTTAAACCAAAGTTAACTTTATTCAATTATTTATCATAAATTCAACTGTTTAACACATTTCCACATAAAGGCTTCTCGGCTACGCGCTCGGGCTACGCACGCATGTCGAGGTGAGATTAACAGAGTCTTTTGGGGCCTCAGAACATATTTTTTGCTAAATTTACACAATATGACCTTTTGGGTCATCACAGCTTCGCGTCAGTTGAAGATCCACGAGAAGAATTGTCCAGTTCATGATTTGGACTTAGTAGCCGGTGTCCACACACTAAAGATTTGGAGGAATTATCTTTGTGGCGTGTCATGTGAGTTGTTCACGGATCACAAGAGTTTGCAAAATTTGTTCAAGCAGATGGAGTTGATTTGAGGCAGAGGAGATGGTTGGAGCTGTCGAAAGACTATGACATCACCATGTTATATCATCCGGGGAAGGCCAATGTGGTGGCCGATGCTTTGAGTAGGAAGTAAGCCACCGTGGGTAGTCTTGCTTATATTTCGGTCGGAGAGAAGCCTCTTGCTTTGGATGTTAAGGCTTTAGCCAATCGGTTCATGAGATTGGATGTTTCAGAGCCCGACCGTGTTCTAGCTTATATAGTTGCTCGTTCCTCATTATTTGATCTTATTCGAGACCGGCAGTATGATGATCCTCATTTATGTGTCCTTAGGGATATGGTCTGGCACAGTGTTGCCAAGCAGGTTACAGTTGGTGATGATGGAGTTTTACGGATGCCGGGTCGTATTTGTGTACCTAATGTGGATGGACTTCATAAATTGATATTAGACGAGGCCCATAGTTCCTGGTATTCTATCCATCCGGGCGCCGCAAAGATGTACTAGGATTTGTGGCAGCATTATTGGTGGAGGAGGATGAAGATGGATATTGTGGCATAGGTAGCTCGGTGCTTGAATTGTCACCAGGTAAAGTACGAGCATCAAAGACCTGGCAGATTGATGCAGCAGATTGAGATTCCTGGGTGGAAGTGGGAGCGTATCACCATGGATTTTGTTGTTGGACTCCCACAGACTCAGAGGAGGTTTGATGCAGTATGGGTTATTGTGCATAGGCTGACCAAGTCAGCGCATTTCATTCCTGTGGCAGTTTCATACTCTTCGAAGAGATTGGCAGAGATCTACATTAGGGAGATTGTTCGTCTTCATGGTGTGCCTGTGTCTACTATTTCTGACCGAGGTAAGCAGTTTACCTAGCATTTTTGGAGGGTAGTTCAGCGTGAGTTGGGCACGAGGGTTGAGTTGAGCACAACATTTCATCCTCAGACGGACGGACAGCCCGGGCATACTATTCAGATTTTGGAGGATATGCTACGAGCCTGTGTCATTGACTTTGGAGGCTATTGGGACCAGTTCTTGAAATTAGCTGAGTTTCCTACAACAATAGCTATCAGTCGACAATTCAGATGGCTCCTTATGAGGCATTATATGGTAGGTGGTGTCGGTCTCCGGTTGGGTGGTTTGAGCTTGGAGAGGCTCGGTTGCTGGGTACGGAGTTAGTGCAGGATGCCTTGGATAAGGTTAAGATCATTCAGGATAGACTTCGTACAGCTCAGTCCAGGCAGAAGAGTTATGCCGACCGTAGAGTTCGTGATTTGGCATTCATGGTTGGGGAGCGAGTATTTCTTCGGGTGTGACGGACCAAAGGGTCATCACCTAGGTTATTACACATCCCGTACTTCCGAGGCCTTGAAAACCTCATTTGTATTTGCCTCGATTTGCGTGCATAGTCCAGGCGCATAGCCGGACAGCTTAAATATGAAATCTTGTGTAAAATGCTAACATTCGATATTAAAATGAATAAATTTAATATCGGTCAACATTTTGGGTAAACAGACCCGGACCCGTGATTTGACGGTCCCGGAGGGTCCATAGATGGGACTTGGGCGTATGCCCGGAATCGAATTCTTAGGTCTCAAGCCTGAGAAATGAATTTTTGATTAAAATTGTTTTCTGAAAACATTTAAGGAAATTGAAAATGAAATCTGATTAGGAAGTGATGGTATTAGGCCCGTATTTTGGTTCCGGCGCCGGGTATAGGTCTTATATATGGTTTAAGCACTTTCTGTAAAGTTTGGTTGAAAACGGATTTCTTTTGACGTGTTTCGGTCTTAAAATGGAAAATTTGATGTTTTATGAAATTTAATAGAATTAATGGATTTTGCGGCTTACCTCGATGTATATGATGTTATTTTGGAGATTTGATCACACGGATAAGTTCATAGGATGTTTTTGAGGTAGTGTGTATATTTGGTTTGGAGCCCCGAGGGCTCGAGTGAGTCGTGGATAGGCCACAGATTGCATTTTTCTGAACTTAGAACTGCTAGTGTGACTGATCTACAGGCTTCGCATTTGCTAAGCCAGCATCGCAAATGCGAAGGTGCACTGGCTGGCAAGGGATCGCAAATGCGAAGTCCCTCCTCCTGCAAAGTGATCGTAAATGCGAACTATGCTTCGCAATTCCCATGTCAGGGGTGTTCGCAATTGCGAACCCCTGTTCGCAATTGCGATGTCAACTAGTAGCCTGCCCTGTACAAAATCGAGTTTTTACTTCATATTTAATATTTTCTCAAACTCAAACACTCTTAGGCGATTTTCCAAGAACAAGACTCTTCAAAATCAGTTGTAAGTTGGTTATTACTCATTTCTTTCAATCATTAACATCATTTAACATGTTTTCAACTTAAAAATCAGGGGTTTCCATGGGTGAAATTAGGTGTTTGGGGTAGAACTTAGGTTTTTTAAAAAATTGGATTTGAGTGGGTGATTGACCTCCGATTTGAGGGGATTTTATATGGCTAGAATTGTGAGAGTACGAGGGTTCTTAAAATGTAAAATTTACCCGACTCCGAGATCCTGGCCTGAGGGGCGTTTTGGTCATTTCACCTGATTTCGCGCCGTAACCTTGAATTGAGTAGTAGAATCAGTTGCATGAGATGTTATTTACGGTATGAAATTTATTTGAATAGATTTGGGCCATTTGGAGTCGGATACTTGTGGCAAACGTGTGGTCTCGGGTTGATTGCTATACTTCGGACCCGAGGTAAGTGTTTGGTCCAACTTTAGCTTGAGGGAATACGAGTTGAGTATAAATTGCTACTTGCTAATTTTCAAATACGATGTATAGGCATGGTGACGAGTATCTATACATTGGTGTCTAGCATGACCGTGAATCCTTATATTCTGAATATTCTGATTATGTGGTAATTTCCATGATTAATTGACGATTCCTATATGTTGTGAAGAAATATGAGATATTACATGTTGGGAGCATTGGCTCAAATTGTGAAACGAGTAGTGAAGAAATATGAGATATTACATTCTTTGGAGCATTGGCTCAAGTGATAGAATAAATCATGCAAATGAAAGTGAAAGAAATAGAAAGAGTTATTGAAATATACCCTTGCCGGGATTTAATTGTGTAATTGATGTTCTCTTGCCGGGATTTAATTGTGTAATTGATGTTCCCTTGCCAGGATTTAATTTTTTAATTGATGTTCCCTTGCCGAGATTCAATTGTTTAATTATTGTTCCCTTTCCGGGATTTTTAGTTCTATTCTGTTTACTCCCTTGCCCTTTGTTTGTGATTGTTGTTTGGGTGAGGAAGAGTATTAAAGCATGAAGGGTCATGCCATGCACTTGTTTTGGTGAGTATGAGAGTAAAGCACGAAGGGTGATGCTGTGCACTTGTCTTGGTGAGAATGAGGGTAAAGCACGAAGGGTGATGCCGTGCATTGTTTGATATTGTCTCCCTTGCTGGGATGTTGAGATTTCTATTATTGTTCCCTTGCCGGGATTTTTTTTTCTATTCTGTTTACTCCCTTGCCCTTGCTTGTGATTGTTGTTTGGACGAGGAAGAGTGTTAAAGCACGAAGGGTGATGTCGTCCAGTGTTTGACATTGTGAGGAAATAGTGTAAAGCACGAAGGGTGATGTCGTGCCGTACGATGTACCATTCCGTACCGATATTCATTGATTATACTGTGGGAAAAGAGATTAAAAGCACGAAGGGTGATGTCGTGCCGTACGATGTACCATTCCGTACCGATATTCATTGATTATACTGTGGGAAAAGAGATTAAAAGCACGAAGGGTGATGTCGTGCCATGATTTACATTGATTTCATTATACATTGCATAGTGAGGACGAGAGTAAAAACACGAATGGTGATGTCGTGCCATGATTTACATTGATTTCATTATACATTGCATAGTGAGGACGAGAGTAAAAACACGAATGGTGATGTCGTGCCATGATTTACGTTGATTACATTATACACTGCATAGTAAGGACGAGAGTAAAAGCACGAAGGGTGATGCCGTGCCATGATTTTCAATGATTACATTATACATTGCATAGTGAGGACGAGAGTGAAAGCATGAAGGGTGATGCTGTGCAAGTTTGTGATTTCTTGTCCTTATTGATATGCTGGCTTTGTGGTTCTTTTCCTTATTGAGATTTCTTATATGAAACTGTTATCTCCCCACAGCATGTTCCCCTTCCTTTATTCATTGTTTTCGTCCTATATTTTTTATCCGTTGCATATATGTATATATATTTATTTGAACTGCACAGGTTTATTTGGTAGTCTAGTTCTAGCCTCGTCACTACTTCGCCGAGGTTAGGCTAGGCACTTACTCAGTACATGGGATCGGTTGTACTGATGCTACTCCTGCACTTCTTTATGTTGTGCAGATTACGCAGTCGGACCTAGAGGACATCATTAGTGGGAGTGTCTTCCAGCTCATCATAGAGGCTTCAAGGTATACCCGCTGGCGTTCGTGGGACTTGGCGTCTCTTCCATCACTTTCTCTTCGACTCTGTCTTGTTTTTCCTTTAGTTTCAAAGGAAGACATGTATTTCCTTTCGGACTTGTATTTAGCACTCTTAGACAGTTCGTGAGTTAGTGACACCAGGTTTTGGGAAATTTTGCGTCGATATATTGTGATTGTCTTTACTTAGCTTAAAAACCGTATTTATTTCCGCTGTTTAATTTGTGAACTGATTTAGTTTATTCTGTTAGAATGAGGTTATGATGCTAGTTTAACTACACACGCTGGCTTGTCTAGCGGGTTCAACATTAGACGCCATCACAGCCTGATGGTAGGATTTCGGGGCGTGACAAGTTGGTATCAGAGCTCTAGGTTGCTTAGGTCTCACAACTCACAGACAACTTGGTAGAGTCTAAGTGATCGGTACGGAGACGTCTGTATCTATCCCTCAGAGGATGCAAAGTTAGGATGACTCCATATTTCTTTTCTTTTCTGTCGTGCGCTATGATTCTGAGTACTGATTGAGTTTCTATTCTATTCTCTCGCAGATGGCGAGGACGCGTGCTTCCCTTGGTTCCGCCCAACAGTCTGAAACTCCTGCTACAGCTTCTACTCGGGGTCGAGGTCGAGGATGAGGCCGTGCTAAGGGCCGAGGCCGGGGCCGGGCTCAGCCTATAGTAGCACCCCCACTGGAGGACCCTCAGGTCGAGTCTGACGAGGAGGTGCCAGTTCCGGCAGTCCCAGTTGGACCAGCTCAGGTCCCAGAGGGGTTCATAGCTACCACAGTGCTTCAGGACGCCCTTGTCCGTCTAGTCGGACTCATGGAGAGTGTAGCACAGGCGGGTCTTCAGACTACAGCACCAACCGTCTCTCAGGCTGGGGGAGGTGCCCTGACTCCTGCCACCCGCATGACAGAGCAGCTAGCTCCATAATTACAGACTCCGGCATCTCAGCCAGCCGGAGTAGCTCAGTCGGGTATTGCAGCATCGGTAGCAGAGGGAGCACCTATGTCAGCAGATGCTCTGTGGAGACTGGACAGTTTCACTAATTTATTCACTACTACTTTTACTGGTTCGCCATCAAAGGACCCCCATTATTATTTGGACATCTGCCATCAGGTTCTTCGGAATATGGGCATAGTGGAGTCGAACGGGGTTGACTTCGCTACTTTTCTGTTATCCGGCGCAGCCAAGAGTTGGTGGAGAGACTATTGCTTAGCCAGGCCAGCTGGATCTACACCTTTGACTTGGACTCAATTCTCAGAGGTATTTCTGGGGAAGTTCCTTCCCATTACTCAGTGAGAGAACCTTCGGAGGCAGTTTGAGCGTCTCCAGCAGGGATCCATGTCCGACACTCAGTACATGACCAGGTTCATCATTGTAGCTCAATATGCTCTTATGATACTTCCCACTGATCGGGAGAGGGTTCGGAGATTTATCGAGGGATTGGCCCGGCTTATCAGACTTCAGATGGCTAGAGAGTCAGGTAAGGATATATCATTCCAGGATGCGGCCAATGTGGCCAGGAGGATTGAGATGATTTTGTCGCAGGGTGGTTGTCAGGGGGCTGCCAAGAGGCCCCGTCATTTCCGGTCATTTCAGTGAAGCCTCATCTGGAGGCAGGGATTCTTCAGGCAGAGGTCATCCTCCCTGACCTTTTTAGCCAGCTCTCCAGGTTTCCCATGGTACTTTAGGTGGTTGTGGTTATCAAACACACTATTCCGATCAGGAGCCTTACAATGCGCCACCAGCACCTATCGGCCGCACCAGAGTTCCCGGGGTGGTCATTCAGGTCGACAGGGTCAGATTTAGTTCCCTCAGCAGCCGAGGTCTTATTACACTTGTGGCGATCCGGGTCACCTTTCCAGATTATGACTTCGAGCATCAGGTAGTTCTCATGATCAGGGTTCTCGTGCCATGGTATAGGCACCAGGTGTTCCACATCCTGACCAGCCAGCTAGAGGTAGGGTTAGAGGTGCTAGAGGTGGAGGTAGAGGTCATAGAGGTGGAGCATAGGCCACCAAAGGTTGAAGCCAGCTAGCAGCCGGCCGTCTCAGAGATGTGATTCAGGGTGGTGGGGCCCAGCCCCGATGTTATGCTCTTCCAGTCAGGCGAGAGGCTGAGTCTTCAGATGCAATTATTACAGGTACTATTCGGGTTGGTGATCGAGATGCTTCAGTGCTATTTTATCCAGGGTCTACGTATTCGTATGTGTCCTCCTATTTTGCACCATATCTGGTCATGCCTAGTGATCCACTGAGTATTCATGTTTATGTATCTACACCAGTGGGTGATTCTATCGTGGTCGATCGTGTCCATCGTTCTTGTGTTGTGGTGATTGGGGGTCTTGAGACCCGTGTTGATTTGTTGCTTTTGGTTATGGTCGACTTTGATGTTATATTGGGGATGGACTGGTTGTCCCCATATCATGCTATCTTGGATTGTCATGTCAAGACTCTGACCTTAGCCTTGCCAGATTTGCCCCGTTTGGAGTGGAAAGGAACTCCTTGTCATTCTACCCGCACTGTCATTTCGTACGTGAAGGCTCGGCGCATGGTCGACAAGGGGTGTTTGGCTTATTTGTCTTATGTGCACGATTCCAGTGTTGAGGTTCACCCTATTGATTTGGTGCCCGTGGTTCGTGAGTTTTCTGAGGTTTTCCCTTCAGACCTGCCAGGGATGCCACCCGACAGGCACATTGATTTTTGCATTGATCTGGCTCCGGGCACCCAGCCCATTTCTATTCCGCCGTATCGCATGGCCCCGCTAGAGTTGAAGGAACAATTGCAGGATTTGCTCGGGAAGGGTTTCATTATGCCTAGTGTTTCCCCTTGGGGTGCTCCAGTATTGTTTGTGAAGAAAAATGATGGTTCGATGAGGATGTGCATTGATTACCGGAAATTGAACAAGGTTACGATCAAGAATAAGTATCCACTGCCGAGGATTGATGATTTGTTCGATCAGCTTCAGGGTGCCAGAGTATTTTCGAAGATAGACTTTGAGATCTGGCTACCATCAGTTGAGGTTTAGGGCATCCGATGTTCCTAAGCCAGCTTTCCGCACTTGGTACGGGCATTATGAGTTTTTGGTCATGTCGTTTGGGTTGACGAATGCCCCAACAGCTTTTATAGACTTGATGAACCGAGTGTTCAGGCCTTATTTGGACTCGTTCATGATAGTCTTCATTGATGATATATTGATATACTCCCATATTCAGGAGGAGCACAAGCAGCATCTCAGAGTGGTTCTTCAGACTCCGAAGGATAGTCAGCTTTATGCAAAGTTTTCAAAGTGTGAGTTCTGGTTGAGTTCAGTTGCATTCCTAGGTCATGTCGTGTCAGCAGAGGGTATTCAAGTTGACTCGAAGAAGATTGAGGCAGTCAAGAAATGGCCTAGACCAGCATCAGCTACAGATATTCGGAGTTTCTTGGGATTAGCAGGCTATTATCGTTGGTTCGTGGAGGGGTTCTCATCTATTGCAGCCCCGATGACTAGGTTGACCCAGAAGGGTGCCCAGTTCAGATGGTCGGACGAGTGTGAGGCGAGCTTTTAGAGGCTCAAGCCAGCTCTGACTATGCCGCCGGTGTTGGTTTTGCCCACAGGTTCAGGGCCTTATACAGTCTATTGTGATGCTTCCCGTATTGGTCTTGGTGCAGTGTTGATGTAGGATTGCAAGGTCATTGGTTATGCTTCGAGGCAGCTGAAGATTCATGAGGAGAACTATCCAGTGCATGATTTGGAGTTGGCAGCCATTGTCCACGCATTGAAGATTTGGAGGCACTATCTGTATGGCGTGGCGTGTGAGGTGTTCACGGATCATAAGAGTCTTCAGTACTTGTTCAAGAAAAAAGAGTTGAATTTGAGGCAAAGAAGGTGGTTGGAGTTGTTGAAAGTTTATGATGTTACCATATTATATTACCGGGGGAAGGCCAATTTGGTGGTCGATGCTTTGAGTAGAAGTCAGCTAGTATGGGCAGTCTTGCTTTTATTCCGGTCAGTCAGAGGCCGATTGCTTTGGATGTTCAGGCTTTGGCCAATCGATTTGTGAGGTTGGATATTTCTGAGCCTAGTCGAGTGTTGGCTTGTACAGTAGCTCGTTCTTCCTTATTGGAGCGTATCCGTGATCGGTAGTTTGATGATCCCCATTTTTTGTGTTCTTAGAGACACGGTGCAACACAGAGGTGCCAAGCAGGTGACCTTAGATGATGATGGTGTTCTAAGATTGCATAGGCGATTTTGTGTGCCCAATATTGATGGGATTCGAGAGTTGATTTTAGAGGAGGCCCATAGTTCCCGGTACTCCATTCATCCGGGCGCCGCGAAGATGTACCAGGATTTGTGCAGCATTATTGGTGGCGTAGAATGAAGAAGGATATTGTGGCATATGTGGCGCGGTCTTTGAATTGTCAACATGTTAAATATGAGCATCAGAGGCCTGGTGGTTTATTTCAGAGGATTGAGCTTCCCGAGTTGAAGTGGGAGAGGATCACTATGGACTTCGTTACTAGACTTTCGTTGACCTGGAAGAAGTTTGGTGTAGTTTGGGTCATTGTTGATAGGCTGACCAAGTCAGCGCATTTCATTCTTGTGGCAGTCTCCTATTCATTCGAGAGGTTCGCTGAGATCTATATCCGGGAGATAGTTCGCCTTCATGGTGTGCGGGTATCTATCATTTTGGACCGGGGTTGTTTACCTCGCGTTTCTGGGGGGCAGTTCAACAAGAGTTAGGCACCCAGGTGGAGTTGAGCACAGCATTTCATCCTCAGACGGATGGGCAGTCCGAGCGGACTATTCAGATATTGGAGGATATGCTCCGAGCTTGTGGTATTGACTTTGGAGGATCATGGGATCAGTTCTTGCCTTTAGCAGAGTTTGCCTACAACAACAACTACCATTCGAGCATCCAGATGTCTCCTTATGAGGCATTATATGGTAGGCGGTGTCGATATCCGGTTGGAAGGGTTGAGCCGGGAGAGGCTCGGTTGTTGGGTACAGATTTGGTCCAAGAGGCCTTGGACAAGGTCAGGATCATTCAGGATAGGCTTCGTACAACTCAGTCCAGGCAAAAGAGTTATGCAAATCGTAAGGTTCGAGATGTGGCTTTCATGGTTGGGGAGCGAGTATTGCTCCGAGTGTCGCTTATGAAGGGGGTGATGAGATTTGGGAAGAAGGCCAAGCTTATCCCTAGGTTCATTGGTCCGTTTGAGATTCTTGATCGAGTGGGAGAGGTGTCTTATAGACTTGCATTGCCACCTAGCTTATCAGTTGTACATTCAGTTTTTCATGTGTTCATGCTTCGGAGGTATCACGGCGATCCAGCCCACGTGTTAGATTTCAGCACTGTCAAGTTGGACAAGGACTTATCTTATGAGGAGGAGCCGATACCCACTCTAGACCGGCAGATTCGTCAGTTGAGATCCAAGATTTTCCCTTCTGTTCGTGTTCAGTGGAGAGGTCAGCCTTCTGAGGCATCGACCTGGGAGTCCGAGTCCGATATGCGGAGCCGTTACCCTCGATTATTTCCCGACTCAGGTACTTCCTTCTTCTGTCCGTTCGAGGACGAACATTTGTTTTAGAGGTGGAGAATGTGACGACCCAAAGGGTCATCACCTATGTTATTACCCATCCCGTAATTCCGAGGCCTTGAAAACCTCATTAGTGTTTTACTCGATTTGCGTGAGCAGCCGGGGCGCGTAACCGGACAACTATAATATGAAATCATGTGAAAAATGCTAAGATTTGATATTAAAATGAATAAATTTAGTTTCGATCAACATTTTGGGTAAACAGTCCTAGGCCCCTTATTTGACGGTCCCGGAGGGTTCGTAGGAAAAAATATTGGACTTAGGCGTATGCCCGAAATCGAATTCCGAGGTCCCAAGCCCGAGAAATGAATTTTTGAGTAAAATTGTTTTTTGAAAATATTTAAGGAAATTGAAAATGAAATATGATTAGGAAGTGATGGTATCGGGCCCGTATTTTTTTTCCGGCGCCCGGTACAGGTCTTATATATTGTTTAAGAACTTTCTGTAAAGTTTGGTTGAAAACGGATTTCGTTTGACGTGTTTCGGTCTTAAAATGGAAAATTTGGTGTTTTATAAAATTTGGTATAATTCATGGATTTTGAGGCTTACTTCGATGTATATGATGTTATTTTGGCGATTTGATCGCACAGATAAGTTCATAGGCTGGTTTTGAGGTAGTGTGTATATTTGTTTTGGTGCCCCGAGGGCTCGGGTGAGTCTTGGATAGGCCACATATTGCATTTTTCTGAACATAGAACTGCTGGTGAGACTGATCTGCAGGCTTCGCATTTGCGAAGCCAGCATTGCAAATGCGAAGGTGCACTGGTTGGCAAGGGATCGCAAATGCCAGCCTTTCATCGCAAATGCGAAGTCCCACCTCTTGCACAGTGATCGCAAATGCAAACTATGCTTCACAATTCCCATGTCAGGGGCGTTCGCAATTGCGAACCCCTGTTCGCATTTGTGATGCAACCAGTAGCCTGCCCTGTACAAACCCGAGTTTTTACTTCATATTTCATATTTTCTCAAACTCAAACACTCTTAGCCGATTTTTCCAAGAACAAGACTCTTCCAAATCAGTTGTAAGTTGGTTTTTACTCATTTCTTTCAATCATTAACATCACTTAACATGTTTTCAACTTAAAAATCAGGGATTTCCATGGGTAAAATTGGGTGTTTGGGGTACAACTTAGGTTTTTCAAAAAATGGGATTTGAGTGGGTGATTGAACTCCGATTTGAGAGAATTTTATATGGCTAGACTCGTGAGAGTACGAGGGTTCTGATAATGTAAAATTTACCCGACTCCGAGATGCTGGCCTGAGGGGCGTTTTGGTCATTTCACCTGATTTCGCGTCGTAACCTTGAATTGAATAGTAGAATCAGTTGCATGAGATGTTGTTTACTGTATGAAATTTATTTGAATAAATTTGGGCCATGTGGAGTCGTATACTTGTGGAAAACGTGTGGTTTCGGGTTGATTGTTATACTTCGGACCCGAGTAAGTGTTTGGTCTAACCTTAACTTGAAACAATAGGAGTTGAGTATAAATTTCTACATGATAATTGTCAAATATGATGTATAGGCATGGTGACGAGTATCTATACATTGGTTTCTAGCATGACCGTGAGTCCTTATATTGTGAATATTCTGATTTTCTGGTAATTTACATGCTTAATTGACGATTCATATATGTTGTGAAGAAATATGAGATATTACATCTTTGGATCATTGGCTCAAATTGTGAAACGAATAGTGAAGAAATATGAGATATTATATCGTTGGAGCATTGGCTCAAATTGTGAAACGAATAGTGAAGAAATATGAGATATTACATATTTTGGAGCATTGGCTCAAGTGATAGAATAAATCATGGAAATGAAAGTGAAAGAAAGAGAAAGAGTTATTAAAATATACCCTTGCCGGGATTTAATTATGTAGTTGATGTTCCTTTGCCGGGATTTAATTGTGTAATTGATGTTCCTTTGTCGGGATTTAATTGTGTAATTGATGTTCCCTTGCCGGGATTTCTATTTGTATTTTATTTATTCACTTGCCCGTTGTTTGTGATTGCTGTTTGGGTGAGGAAGAGTGTTAAATCACGAAGGGTGATGTCGTGCACTTGTTTTGGTAAGTATGAGAGTAAAGCACGAAGGGTGATGTTGTGCACTTGTCTTGGTGAGAATGAGAGTAAAGCACGAAGGGTGATGCCGTGCATTGTTTGATAATATCTCCCTTGCTGGGATGTTGTTATTTATGTTATTGTTCCCTTGCCTGGATTTCTATTTCTATTCTGTTTACTCCCTTGCCCTTGTTTGTGATTTGTGTTTGGGCGAGGAAGAGTGTTAAAGCACGAAGGGTGATGTCGTGCATTGTTTGACATTGTGAGGAAAGAGTGTAAAGAACGAAGGGTGATGCTGTGGCGTATCATGTACCATTCCGTACCGATATTCATTGATTATACTATGAGGAAAGAGAGTAAAAGCACGAAGGGTGATGTCGTGCATTGTTTGACATTGTGAGGAAAGAGTGTAAAGAACGAAGGGTGATGCTGTGGCGTATCATGTACCATTCCGTACCGATATTCATTGATTATACTATGAGGAAAGAGAGTAAAAGCACGAAGGGTGATGTCGTGCCATGATTTACATTGATTACATTATACATTGCATAGTGAGGATGAGAGTGAAAGCACGAAGGGTGATGCCGTGCCATGATTTACATTGATTACATTATACATTGCATAGTAAGGACGAGAATAAAAGCACGAAAGGTGATGACGTGCCACGATTTACATTGATTACATTATACATTGCATAGTGAGGATGAGAGTGAAAGCACGAAGGGTGATGCCGTGCAAGTTTGTGATGTCTTGTCCTTATTGATATGCTGGCTTTGTGGTTCTTTTCCTTATTGAGATTTCTTATATGAATTTGTTATCTCCCCACAGCATGTTCCCCTTCCCTTATTCATTGATTTCTTCCTATATTTCTTATCCGTTGCATATATGTATATATATTTATTTGAACTGCACAGGTTTATTTGGTAGTCTGGTTCTAGCCTCGTCACTACTTCGCCGAGGTTAGGCTAGGCATTTACTCAGTACATTGGGTCGGATGAACTGATGATACACCTATACTTCTTTATGTTGTGCAGATTACGCAGCCGGACCCGGAGGACATCATTAGGGGGAGTGTCTTCCAGCTCATCATAGAGGCTTCAAGGTATACCCACTGGCGTTCGTGGGCCTTGGCGTCTCTTCCATCCCTTTGTCTTCGATTCTATCTTGTTTTTCCTTTAGTTTCAAAGTCAGACATGTATTTCCTTTCAAAATTGTATTTAGCACTCTTAGACAGTTCGTGAGTTAGTGACACCAGGTTTTCAGAAATTTTGCGTCGATGTATTAAGACTGTCTTTACTTAGCTTAAAAATCGTATTTATTTCCGCTGTTTAATTTGCGAACTTATTTAGTTTATTCTGTTAGAATGAAGTTATGATACTAGTTTAACTACACACGTTGGCTTGTCTAGCGGGTTCAACGTTAGACGCCATCACGTTCCGACGGTGGGATTTCGGGGCTTGACAAGTTGCTATCATAGCTCTAGGTTGCTTAGGTCTCACAACTCACAGACAACTTTGTAGAGTCTAAGGGATCGGTACGGAGACGTCTGTATCTATCCCCAGAGGCTGCAAAGTTAGGATGACTCCATATTTGTTTTCTTCTCTGTCGTGCGCTATGATTCTGACTACTGATTGAGTTTCTATTCTATTCTCTCGCAGATGGCGAGGACGCGTGCTTTCCTTGGTTCAGCCCAACAGCCTGACACTCCGGCTACAGCTTCTACTCGGGGTCGAGGTCGAGGACGAGGCTGTGCTAGAGGCCGAGGCCGGGGCCGGGCTCAGCCTAGAGCAACAGCCCCAGTGGAGGACCCTCAGGTCGAGTCTGACGAAGAGGTCCCAGTTCCGGCAGTCCGAGTTGGACCAACTCAGGTCCCAGAGGGGTTCATAGCTACCCCAATGCTTCAGGACGCCCTTGTTCGTTTAGTCGGACTCATGGAGAGTGTAGCACAGACAGGTCTTCTTTCTACAGCACCAGCCGTCTCTCAGGCTGGGGGAGGTGCCCAGACTCCTGCCGTTCGCGTGCCAGAGCAGCTAGCTCCACAGTTACAGACTGCGGCTTCTCAGCCAGCCGGAGTAGCTCAGCTGGGTATTGCAGTATCGGTAGCAGAGGGAGCACCTATGTCAGTAGATGCTCTGTGGAGACTAGACATTTTAACTAAGTTATTCACTGCTACCTTTACTGGTTCGCCATCAAAGGACCCCCAGTATTATTTGAACAGCTGCCATGAGGTTCTTCGGAATATGGGCATAGTGGAGTCGAACGGAGTTGACTTCGCTACTTTTCTGTTATCCGGCGCAGCCAAGAGTTGGTGGAGAGACTATTGCTTAGCCAGGCCAGCTGGATGTACACCTTTGACTTGGACTCAATTCTCAGAGGTATTTCTGGGGAAGTTCCTGCCCATTACTCAGAGAAAGGACCTTCGGAGGCAGTTTGAGCGTCTCCAGCAGGGATCCATGTCCGTCACTCAGTACAAGACCGGGTTCATCACTGTAGCCCCACATACTCTTATGATACTTCCCACTGATCGGGAGAGGGTTCGGAGATTTATTGAGGGATTGGCCTGGCCTATCAGACTTGAGATGGCTAGAGAGTCAGGTACGGATATATCATTCCAGGATGCGGCCAACGTGGCCAGGAGGATTGAGATGATTTTGTGGCAGGGTGTTTGTCAGGGGGCTGCCAAGAGGCCCCGTCATTTCGGTCGTTTCAGTGGAGCCTAATCTTGAGGCAGGGATTCTTCAGGCAGAGGTCATCCTCCTAGACCTTTTTAGCCAGCTCTCCAGGTTTCCCATGGTACTTCAGGTGGTCGTGGTTATCAAACGCACTATTCCGATCAGCAGCCTTACAATGCGCCACCAGCACCTATCGGCCGCACCAGAGTTTCCGGGGGTGGTCATTTAGGTCGACAGGGTCAGATTTAGTTCCCTCAGCAGTCGAGGTCTTATTACACTTGTGGCGATCGGGGTCACCTTGCCAGATTCTACCCTCGAGCATTAGGTAGTTCTCAGCATCAGGGTTCTCGTGCCATGGTACAGGCACCAGGTGTTCCACATCCTGCCCAGCCAGCTAGAGGTGGGGGTAGAGGTGCTAGAGGTGGAGGTAGAGGTCATACAGGTGGAGCTCAGGCCGCTAGAGGTTGAAGCCAGCCAGCAGCTGGCCATCCCGGAGATGTGATTCAGGGTGGTGGAGCCCAGCCCCGATGTTATGCTCTTCCAGTCAGGCCAGAAGCTGAGTCTTCAGATGCAATTATTACAAGTATTATTCGGGTTGGTGATCGAGATTCTTCAGTGCTATTTGATCCAGGGTCTACGTATTCGTATGTGTCCTCCAATTTTGCACCATATCTGATCCACTGAGTATTCCTGTTTATGTATCTACACCAGTGGTGATTCTATCGTGGTCGATCGTGTCCATCGTTCTTGTGTTGTGGTGATTGGGGGTCTTGAGACCCATGTTGATTTGTTTCTTTTGGGTATGGTCGACTTTGATGTTATATTGGGGGTGGACTGGTTGTCCCCATATCATGCTATCTTGGATTGTCATTCCAAGTCTGTGACCTTAGCCTTTCCAGATTTGCCCTGTTTGGGGTGGAAATGAACTCCTGGTCATTCTACCTGCAGTATCATTTCGTACGTGAAGGCTCGGCGCATGGTCGAGAAGGGGTGTTTTGCTTATTTGGCTTATGTGCACGATTCCAGTGTTGAGGTTCACCCTATTGATTCGGTGCCTGTGGTTCGTGAGTTTCCTGAGGTTTTCCCTTTAGACCTGCTAGGGATGCCACCCGACAGGGACATTGATTTCTGCATTGATCTGGCTCCGGGCACCCAGCCCATTTCTATTCCGCCATATCGCATAGCCCCGCCAGAGTTGAAGGAACAATTGCAGGATTTGCTCGGGAAGGGTTTCATTAGGCCTAGTGTTTCCCCTTGAGGTGCTCCAATATTTATTGTGAAGAAAAATGATGGTTCGATGAGGATGTGCATTGATTACCGGCAATTGAACAAGGTTACGATCAAGAATAAGTATCCACTGCCGAGGATTGATGATTTGTTCGATCTGCTTCAGGATGCCAGAGTATTTTCAAAGATAGACTTGAGATTTGGCTACCATCAGTTGAGGATTAGGGCATCTGATGTCCCTAAGACAGCTTTCCGCACTCGATACGGGCATTATGAGTTTTTGGTCATGTCGTTTGGGTTGACGAATGCCCCAACAGCTTTTATAGACTTGATGAACCGAGTATTCGGGCCTTATTTGGACTCGTTTATGATAGTATTAATTGATGATATATTGATATACTCCCACATTCAGGAGGAGCACGAGGAGCATCTCAGAGTGGTTCTTCAGACTCTGAAGGATAGTCAGCTTTATGCAAAGTTTTCGAAGTGTGAGTTATGGTTGAGTTCAGTTGCATTACTAGGTCATGTCGTGTCAGCAGAGGGTATTCAAGTTGACTCGAAGAAGATTGAGGCAGTCAAGAAATGGCTTAGACCAGCATCAGCTACAGATATTCGGAGTTTCTTGGGATTAGCAGGCTATTATCGTCGGTTCGTGGAGGGGTTCTCATCTATTGCAGCCCCGATGACTAGGTTGACCCGGAAGGGTGCCCAATTCAGATGGTCGGACGAGTGTGAGGCGAGCTTTCAGAGGCTCAAGACAGCTCTGACTATGGCACCGATGTTGGTTTTGCCCACAGGTTCAGGGCCTTGTACAGTCTATTGTGATGCTTCCCGTATTGGTCTTGGTGCAGTGTTGATGTAGGATGGCAAGGTAAATTGTTATGCTTCGAGGCAGCTGAAGATTCATGAGGAGAACTATCCAGTGCAAGATTTGGAGTTGGCAGCCATTGTCCACGCATTGAAGATTTGGAGGCACTATCTGTATGGCGTGGCGTGTGAGGTGTTCACGGATTATAAGAGTCTTCAGTACTTGTTCAAGCAAAAGGAGTTGAATTTTAGGCAAAGAAGGTGGTTGGAGTTGTTGAAAGATTATGATGTTACCATCTTATATTACCCGGGGAAGGCCAATTTGGTGGCCGATGCTTTGAGTAGGAAGTCAGCTAGCATGGGCAGTCTTGCTTTTATCCTGGTCAGTCAGAGGCCGCTTGCTTCAGATGTTCAGCTTTGGCCAATCGATTTGTGAGGTTGGATATTTCTGAGCCTAGTCGAGTGTTGGCTTGTACGGTAGCTCGTTCTTCCTTATTGGAGTGTATCCGTGATCGGTAGTTTGATGATCCCCATTTTTGTGTCCTTAGAGACACGGTGCAGCACAAAGGTGCCAAGCAGGTGACCATGGATGATGATGGTGTTTTAAGATTGCAGGGGCGAGTTTGTGTGCCCAATGTTGATGGGATTCGAGAGTTGATTTTAGAGGAGGCCCATAGTTCTCGGTACTCCATTCATCCCGGCGCCGCAAGATCTACCAGGATTGGCGGAGCATTATTGGTGGCGTAGAATGAAGAAGGGTATTCTAGCATATGTGGCGCGGTGTTTGAATTGTCAACAGGTTAAGTATGAGCATCAGAGGCCTGGTGGTTTAGTTCAGAGGATTGAGCTTCCCGAGTGGAAGTTGGAGAGGATCACTATGGAATTTGTTACTAGACTTTCGTTGACCCGGAAGAAGTTCGGTGCAGTTTGGGTCATTGTTGATAGGCTGACCAAGTCAGCGCATTTCATTCTTGTGGAAGACTCCTATTAATCTGAGAGGTTAGCTGAGATCTATATCCGGGAGATTGTTCGCTTTGATGGTGTGCCGGTATCTATCATTTCGGACTGGGGCGCGCATTTTACCTCGTGTTTCTGGGGGGCAGTTCAGCAAGAGTTAGGCACCCAGGTGGAGTTGAGCACAGCATTTCATCCTCAGACGGATGGTCAGTCCGAGCGGACTATTCAGATATTGGAGGATATGCTCCGAGCTTGTCATATTGACTTTGGAGGATCATGGGATTAGTTACTGCCTTTAGCAGAGTTTGCCTACAACAACAGCTACCTGTCGAGTATCCAGATGGCTCCTTATGAGGCATTATATGGTAGGCGGTGTCGATCTCCGGTTGGATGGTTTGAGCCGGGAGAGGCTCGGTTCTTGGGTACAGATTTGGTTCAGGAGGCCTTGGATAAGGCCAGGATCATTCAGGATAGGCTTCGTACAAATCAGTCCAGGCAAAAGAGTTATGCAGATCGTAAGGTTCGAGATGTGGCTTTCATGGTTGGGGAGCGAGTATTGCTCCGAGTGTCGCTTATGAAGGGCGTGATGAGATTTGGGAAGAAGGCCAAGCTTATCCCTAGGTTCATTGGTCCGTTTGAGATTCTTGATCGAGTGGGAGAGGTGAATTATAGACTTTCATTTCCACCTAGCTTACCAGCCGTACATCCAGTTTTTCATGTGTCCATGCTTCGGAGGTATCACGGCGATCCAGCCCACGTGTTAGAGTTCAGCACTGTCCAGTTGGACAAGGACTTATCTTATGAGGAGGAGCCGATACCCATTCTAGACCGGCAGATTTGTCAGTTGAGATCCAAGAGTTTCCCTTCTGTTCGTGTTCAGTGGAGAGGTCAGCCTTCTGAGGCATCCACCTGGGAGTCCTAGTCCGATATGCGGAGCCGTTACCCTCATTTATTTCCCGGCTCAGGTACTTCCTTCTTCTATCCGTTCGAGGACGAACGATTGTTTTAGAGGTGGAGAATGTGACGACCAGAAGGGTCATCACCTATGTTATTAACCATCCCGTAATTTCGAGGCCTTGAAAACCTTATTTGTATTTTACTCGATTTGCGTGAACAGTCCGGGCGCGTAACCGGACAACTTAAATATGAAATCATGTGAAAAATGCTAAGATTTGATATTAAAATGAATAAATTTAACTTCGGTCAACATTTTGGGTAAACAGTCCTGGACCCCTGATTTGACGGTCCCGGAGGGTCAGTAGGAAAATATTGGACTTAGGCGTATACCCAGAATCGAATTTCGAGGTCCCAAGCCGAGAAATGAATTTTTGAGTAAAATTGTTTTTTGAAAATATTTAAGGAAATTGAAAATGAAATCTGATTAGGAAGTGATGGTATCGGGCCCGTATTTTGGTTCCGGTGCCCGGTACAGGTCTTATATATGGTTTAAGAACTTTCTGTAAAGTTCAGTTGAAAACGGATTTCGTTTGACGTGTTTCGGTTTTAAAATGGAAAATCTGATATTTTATGAAATTTGGTAGAATTCATGGATTTTGAGGCTTACTTCGATGTATATGATGTTATTTTGGCGATTTGATCGCACGGATAAGTTCATAGGATGTTTTTGAGGTAGTGTGTATATTTATTTGGAACCCCGAGGGCTCGGGTGAGTCATGGATAGGCCACAGACTGCATTTTTCTGAACTTAGAACTGCTGGTGTGACTGATCTGCAGGCTTCACATTTGAGAAGCCAGCATTGCAAATGGGAAGGTGCACTGGCTGGCAAGGGATCGCAAATGCCAGCCTTTCATCGCAAATGCGAAGTCCCTCCTCCTGCACAATGATCGCAAATGCGGACTATGCTTCGCAATTCCCATGTCAGTGGCGTTCCCAATTGCAAACCCCTGTTTGCATTTGCGATGCAACTAGTAGCCTGCCCTTTACAAAACCGAGTTTTTACTTCATATTTCAAATTTTCTGAATCTCAAACACTCTTAGGTGATTTTTCCAAGAACAAGACTCTTCCAAATAAGTTGTAAGTTGGTTTTTACTCATTTCTTTCAATCATTAACATCATTTAACATGTTTTCAATTTAAATTGTGAAATGAATAGTGAAGAAATATGAGATATTACATCTTTGGAGTATTGGCTCAAATTGTGAAACGAATAGTGAAGAAATATGAGATATTAAAAATTTTGGAGCATTGGCTCAAGTGATAGAATAAATCATGGAAATGAAAGTGAAAGAAAGAGAAAGAGTTATTGAAATAAACCCTTTCCGGGATTTAATTGTGTAATTGATGTTCCCTTGCCGTGATTTAATTGTGTAATTGATGTTCCCTTGCCGGGATTTAATTGTGTAATTGATTTTCCCTTGCCGGGATTTAATTGTGTAATTGATGTTCCCTTGTCGGGATTTAATTGTGTAATTGATGTTCCCCTGCCGAAATTTCTATTTCAGTTCTATTTATTCACTTGCTCGTTGTTTGTGATTGTTGTTTTGGTGAGGAAGAGTGTTAATGCACGAAGGGTGATGTCGTGCACTTGTTTTGGTGAGTATGAGAGTAAAGCACGAAGGGTGATGCCGTGCACTTGTCTTGGTGAGAATGAGAGTAAAGCACGAAGGGTGATGTCGTGCATTGTTTGATAATATCTCCCTTGCTGGGATATTGTGATCTCTGTTATTGTTCCCTTGCCTGGATTTCTATTTCTGTTATGTTTTCTCCCATGCCCTTGTTTGTGATTGGTGTTTGGGCGAGGAACAGTGTTAAAGCACGAAGGGTGATGTCGTGCATTGTTTGACATTGTGAGGAAAGAGTGTAAGGAACGAAGGGTGATGCCGTGGCGTATGATACACCATTCCGTACCGATATTCATTGATTATACTATGAGGAAAGAGAGTAAAAGCACGAAGGGTGATGAAGTGCCACGATTTACATTGATTACATTATACATTTCATAGTGAGGACGAGAGTAAAAGCACGAAGGGTGATGCCGTGCCATGATTTACATTGATTACATTATACATTGCATAGTAAGGACGAGAGTAAAAGCACGAAGGGTGATGAAGTGCCACGATTTACATTGATTACATTATACATTGCATAGTGAGGACGAGAGTGAAAGCACGAAGGGTGATGCCATGCAAGTTTGTGATGTCATGTCCTTATTGATATGCTGGCTTTGTGGTTATTTTCATTGTTGAGATTTCTTATATGAAACTGTTATCTCCCCACAACATGTTCCCCTTCCTTTATTCATTGTTTTATTCCTATATTTCTTATCCGTTGTATATATATGTATATATATTTATTTGAACTGCACAGGTTTATTTGGTAGTCTGGTTCTAGCCTCGTCACTACTTCGCCGAGGTTAGGCTAGGCACTTACTGAGTACATGGGGTCAATTGTACTGATGATACACCTGCACTTCTTTATGTTATGCAGATTACGCAGCTGGACCCGGAGGACATCATTAGTGGGAGTGTCTTCCAGTTCATCATGGAGGCTTCAAGGTATACCCGCTGGCGTTCGTGGGCCTTGGCGTCTCTTCCACCCCTTTGTCTGCGATTCTGTCTTGTTTTTCATTTAGTTTCAAAGGCAGACATGTATTTCCTTTCAAACTTGTATTTAGCACTCTAAGACAGTTCGTGAGTTAGTCACACCAGGTTTTGGGAAATTTTGCGTCGATGTATTGTGATTGTCTTTACTTAGCTTAAAAATCGTATTTATTTCTGTTGTTTAATTTGTGAACTGATTTAGTTTATTCTGGTAGAATGAGGTTATGATACTAGTTTAACTACACACGTTGGCTTGTCTAGCGGGTTCAACGTTAGACGCCATCACGGTCCGACGGTGGGATTTCGGGGCGTGACATCGGGTGTCGCCCATGAAAGGCGTGATGAGATTTGGGAAGAAGGGCAAGTTAAGCCCTAGATTCATTGGTCCATTTGATATTCTTGACAGAGTGGGGGAGGTGGCTTACAGACTTGCGTTGCCACCGAATTTATCAGCTGTGCATCCGGTGTTTCATGTGTCTATGCTTCGGAAGTATCACGGCGATCCATCCCATGTGTTAGACTTCAGCAGTGTCCAGTTAGACAAGGATTTGACCTATGAGGAGGAGCCGGTAGACAGATTAGACCGGTAAGTTCGTCAATTGAGATCGAAGAGTTATCCTTCGGTTCATGTTCAGTGGAGAGGTCAGCCTACCGAGGCGGCAACATGGGAGTCGGAGTCCGATATGCAGAGCCGATTATCCCCATCTTTTCCCTGATTCAGGTACTTTTCTATGTCCGTTCGAGGACTAACGGTTGTTTTAGAGGTGGAGAATGTGATGACCCAAAAAGTCATCTCTCATTTTATAAAGTCAAAACTGTGTTCTAAGGCCTTAAAAATCTCCTTTTATCTCACCTCGTTTTACGTGCGCAACCCGGACGTATATTCGGGAAGCTTCTATGTGAAAAATTGAGAAAAATGCTAAATTGGCCTATAATATTGAGTTTAAGTTGACTTCGGTCAACATTTTGGGTAAATGGACCCGGACCCATGATTCGATGATCTCGGAGGGTCCATAAGAAAACATGGGACTTGGGTGTATGCCCGAAATCGAATTCCGAGGTCCCAAGCCCGAGAAATGAATTTTTGAAAGAAATTATTTTTTCTGAAAATATAAGTTTTCTTAGGAATTTGATTATATTTGAAATTTATGGTATCAGGCTCGTATTTAGGTTCCGGAGCCCGGTACAGGTACAATATGATAATTATGATATGTCTGTAAAATTTGGTAAGGAACGGAGGTCATTTGACATGATTCAGACAAGTAGTTGTGAAATTTGATACTTTGGAAGTTTTGGAATTTTTCTTTCATTTTAATGCTAAATTCGTTGTCTAAGATGTTAATTTGGCAATTTGATCGCATGAGTAAGTCCATAGGATTTTTTTGAAGTTGTGTGCATGTTTGGTTTGGAGCCCTGAGGGCTCGGGTGAGTTTCGGATAGGTGTCAAAGTTGTTTGGACTTAGAAAATCTGGTGTTTTTGGCTGTTGCTGGTGTCTGAGCTTTTTCTCTATGCAAACGTGTGGTAACCAACGCGAAGACACAACACAAATTGGGAGGGGGCCAGATTTGCACTATGCGAACGCGGACCCTTAGGAGGTTACTCTATGCGAACGCACCCGGCCATCCGCGATCGCATAGCTTAGGAGGGGAGCTGGGGGCCGAGTAGCTTTAACCTTGTGCGAACGTGGCTCGCAAACGCATAGGCTAGTGAAGTCAAGCCTATGCGAATGCACTGCCCTAGTCGCGAACGCATAGGCTAAATTTTGCCCAGTCATTTGAAAATAGTAGCAAACACGGGAATATACCCCATTTCATATTTTCTTCCCTAGAATCCGACCGTGGGCCATTTTTGAAGAGGGATTTCATTACCAAATCATAGGTTCGTGTTTCTAATCTCATTTTCTTCAATTTACATTAACACCCATTAGATTTCTAGGCCTAAATCTTGTTCTTCAAGGGTAGAAATTAAGAATTTTAGGAGAATTAGGGATTTTACAAATTTGAGAATTTAGACCTCAATTTGGGGTCGGATTCCGAAACTAATTACACATTCGGGCTCGTGGGTGAATGGATCGGGTTTCCGTCCGAACCTCGTGTTTTGACGAAGCGGGCCCAATGTCGATTTTTAACTTTTTAGGAAGAATGATGTAAAACCTATAATTAAGCGTTGGGATGGAATTGTTTGGCATTTATTGATGTTATTGAGTTGAATATGTCTAGATACAAGTGAATTGGAGGCAAATTCAAAAGGGAAAGCGGTAATCGAGGCTTGAGTTTGGTCGTGAAATTTGAGGTAAGTGTTTGTCTTAACCTTAGCTCGAGGGAATAGGTGTTGTGTCCTATTTTCTATGTGTAGGTATCATGTTCAACGTATATGTGAGGTGATGAGTACCTATACGTTGGTGTTAAGTATGCCCGTGAGTCGAATATTGTGATTTATGTGATTTTCGTAAGTAAAATTTGAGTTTCAATTTATAGTTATCCATGTTGGTGGAAATTCCTTGATATTGAATAGGTGTTGAGTATTATTTGCTGTTGATGATTTTTATGTGAAGTTATGTACTAAGTAAGATTGGATATAGTTGATTTCCCTTGCCGGGATGGTACTAATTCACTGTTGACTCCCTTGCCGGGACGTTATGGTTTTATTTTTGTTTACTCCGTTATTGCTCCTTATTGCGGTGCTATCATTTGATGTGTTTGGGTGAGGAAGAGTGTAAAAGCACGAAGGGTGATGTTGTACGTGAGACTTTGAGTGAATGTTAATGCACGAAGGGTGATGTTGTGCCGATATTGTGATTTTAAAAGCACGAAGGGTGATGGCCTGCCATGATATGAGAGAAAATGCACGAAGGATAATGTCGTACCATGATATTGTGAGGTAAAAGCACGAAGGGTGATGTCTTGCCGAATATATTGATTTTGATGGTGAGGACGAGAGTAAAAGCACGAAGGGTGATGCCGTGAACTTGTTTTCGTATTACTATTATGTTGCTTGAATTGATATCTAAATGGTGTCTTACCTCGTTATTTCCATTATTTGATATTTCCTCCCCTCAGCATGTTCCCCTTTTCCTTTATGGTTAACTTCTTATTTCTCGTTGTATTATTTTTCTCCGTATAATATTAAACTGCACATGTTGACTTTGGTTGTCGTGTCCTAGCCTCGTCATTACTTCGCCGAGGTTAGGCTCGGCACTTACTCAGTAATGGGGTTAGTTGTACTGATGCTACACTCTGCACTTCCGTGTAGATCCCGGTGTAGGACCCTATAGACCATAGATCGATGTTGCTTCCTTCAGTCCAATGGAGACAATGAGGTAGTCCTGCAGACATCCGCATGCCTTGGCGTCCCTTCCTACTTCTTTTGTATTTTGCTCTAGTTATTTCAGAAATAGATGTACTTATTTCATTTAGACCTTTATATGTATTATTCATACACAGTCAGTGATTTTGTGACTCCAAAATTCTAGAATTGGTTTTTCGTGAAATTTCGTAAAGGCATTAAATTGAGTTTATATACCTTGCTTCATTTTGTAATTTTATTTATGTTAAGTGTTGTATTTCACATATTATTAGATAATGACAAAGGAATAAGGTAAATAATATATTCACGTTGACTTGCCTAGCGGGTTCAACATTAGGCGCCATCACGATCTCGACGGTGGAAAATTCGGGTCGTGACAATCTACTTCTTAATTATTATGTCATTATAGAAGTCATTTTCTTATTTTTAATACAGTAATAGTCTTCTACATAAATTTCTCTTCTAAAACGTACAACACTGTAACGACCCGACCGGTCGTTTTGAGTTATAAATCGTCGTTCGGCAGTTTGAGGCCGTGAGCAGCATCATTTTTGGTTTTATGACTCGTAGGCATGGTCGGAGTTGAATTTTGGGAAGTTCGAAGTCGCATTGGAAAGAAAGTTCTCATTTCGGAAGCCTTAAGTTGGAAGAATTGACTAAGATTGGATTTTTGAGTAAACGGCCTCAGAATCAGAATTTGAAGGTTCCAACAGGTTCATATGATGATTTCGAACATAGTCATACGTTCGGAATGGGTTTTGAATGACCCGGGAGCATTTCGGCGCATATTGTGGAAGTTAGTATTTTAGAAGAAATTTCATAAATTTGAGTTGAAGTGCATTTTAGTGTTATTAATGTTCATTTGGGATTTCGAGTCTGCGAATAGCTCCGTATTGTTATTCTGGTGTTAGGAGCGATCGGAAGTGATTTCAGAGGTCCGCAGGTCATTTTGGAGTCAATTGGCTAAAGTTAGAAATTTGAAGGTTTTTAAGAAGTTCGATCGGAAGTGGAAATTTTGATATTGGGGTCGGATTCCGATTTCGAAAGTTGGAGCAGTTCCGTAATGTTGAATGTGACTTGCGTGATAAATTTGGGGTCAATAAGATGTGATTAGATAAGTTTCGGCATCGAATATAGAAGTTGGTAATTTCAAAGTTCATAAGGATTGAATTGAGTTGTGAGCCATTGTTTCGATGTTATTTGATGAGATTTGAGGCCTCGAGCAGGTCCGCATTATGTTTTGGAACTTGTTGGAATGTTCAGGTTGGGCCCCGGGGGCCCCGGGTGTTAACCGAACGAGCCTCGGACCAAGTTTGAACTTGGAGAGCATAAACTGAAGATCCCAGCTTCTGGTGTGATCGTACCTACGCTTGGATGGCCGCAGGTGCGAGCTCGGGGATGTAGGGCATGAGTCGCAGAAGCGAAAAGGCATGGGCTCACCAGGCACCGTAGGCGCGAAGGTTTTGCCCCGCGCACGAAGATCGTCGGGCAGCGAGTGTTTAAAGCGGGGGTTTTAGCATTTTTGCTCATTTCTTCATTCTTGGGCGATTTTTGGAGCTTCTTGAGAGGGATATTCACCTAGCAACTTGGAGGTAAGTCAATCCCACCTATTGCAAGTTAATTACTTGGATTATATCTAGATTTTAACATGGAAAATCATGAAAAAGTGTGGAAAAGTTGGAAATTTTGAAGAAAAACCTAGAATTAGCATTCTTGGTTTTTTTACCACGAAATTGAGCATGAAATTAGAGTAAATTGTATATTTAAGTTAGTAAGGCTACGGGTAATCATTATCTTCGAAAAGTTTCAGAATCCGGGCGCGTGGGCCAGAGGGTAATTTTGTCAATTTTCCGAGCAGAGTTCGGGATTTATATAAATTAAATTTTTATAAGCATTAGAGTATATTTTCACTGGTTTGCCCAATATTTGGATTTTTTTTGGTGTTGTGCATCAATTTGAGTCGTCGAAGAGGGTTTGGAGGCCGGTTAGGAATCTTCGGAGCGAGGTAAGTCTCTTTTCTAACCTTGTAAGGGGGAATTATCCCCATAGGTGAAAGAATTAAATATGTGCTACTATTTTTGGGGGCTACGTATGCACGAGGTGACGAGAGTCCGTGCGTAGCTACTATTATGCTTATGTTCGGGTAGTCTAGGACCCGAAAGCATGTTTTATTTGCCGTATTTGTAACCTTATTCATGAAAATAAAGGGTTTAAACCTTATCGAACTTAGTAAATTAATTTCTGGATAAGATTTAAATACTATTTTCATGACCATTAAAAGAGAAATTTTTATTTACTTGAGTACTTGTTTTCCCGACGTAGTCAGGGTGGACAGTTTGAATGTGCATGACTGTGTGTGACCGCTTCGCGATTTATATTCCACGAGTGGGGTGATTTCTTCCACTACTCTCATGGGAGAGGGCCGTACGCCACGGAGGGTTAAAAGATGCATCTATGGTTCGCGCCGTTCGACCCTTCGGCAGTGCACAATTTATATTTATGTTGGTTCGGGCCGTTCAACCCTCGGCATTGCCTGCGCATGATATTTACTGCGTATTTGCTATGATTTTAACTGAGTACTGGCCTGGAAATTTTAAATTGTCAACTGAAATGACACGGATTTAAGAATATTAAATGTGAAAGAAGTTGCTATTTCTTGTCGCTACTTGTTGTGTTGCCTATGATATCCATGGTTAGTGTCACCCCTGATTATATTAATTTGACCACTATTAAGTGTCAAAGTCGACCTCTCGTCACTACCTCTTCGTAGTTAGGCGTGATACTTACTGAGTACACGTTGTTTTTGTACTCATGCTACACTTGTTGTGCATTTTTATTGCACATGTATATTCATAGCTAGTGGCCTTTCTTGATGCAGTGATGTGGCTGACTTGGAGACTTAGACGAGCTGCACCAAACAGAGACGACAGGAGCCGGTAGAGTCTTCCTCAGCTTTTTTTGTATTTTATTTTAAATTCCTTGTCCAGATTGTATTCCGGACAAGTATTGTAGTACATGTATAATTCCTAGAAAATTTGCTCATGCACACGTGACACCGGGTTCTGGGATAATTATGGGATTTATTTACTATTTAAATTTGTTAAGATATTATTGTTTACTCAGTGGAAGTTTGCTAATTATTATTTAAGAAAATGAAAAAGGAATGACTTTGAGAAATTTTAAAATGATTTATTTATTAAGTGTTGGCTTGCCTGACAGTGGGGTCCGATGCCATCACGACCTTAATGAATCTTGGGTCGTGACAATGTGGTATCAGAGCACTAGGTTCCCTTAGGTCTCACGAGTCATGATCAAGTCTAGTAGAGTCTTGCGGATCGGTACAGAGACGTCTGTACTTATCTTCGAGAGGCTACAGGGCTATTAGGAGTACTTCCCTTCTTGATTCCTCGTCGTGGGGTTTGATTCCTTTGAGGCTTATGCCTACGTTCCTTCTTACTCAATCTTACGTGTCGCGAAGCGCTAGCTATGAATCGGGAACTTGATGAATGGTAATGGTACGACAAATATGGTGCGTGATGTTTTTCCATGCGTAGTTGGTTGGGGCTATTGTTGTCGCTGTGCGGAAGGATAATATGTTATTTCAACTCAGTAACTGTGTTTCTCATGGATTGAGGCTATGCTCGCGTTGTTACGATGCTTATGATTGGTCACCACACAGCATTGACGTGGTGACAGAAAGCTTGCCCATGTGTTGGGACAATGAATGACTTGGGAGGAGGTCTTCTCAAAGCGTGATTCCGAGATTTCAATATTTTATTTCCGGCGGAGGAAAGGCAATTGGCCTATAAATGTGCATGATCGGGTTGATAAAGTAATAAGACTTTGTGATTTCAAGTGAAATGGAACATTCATCTGTGATGTGATATCGTCGTCTTTGATCGAATAGAATATGTTAAGTTCGCTGGTCTTATAGTTTCTCCAGTTGCATTGGGTCAGAGTGTTGCAAAGTAATATTAAAGAAGCGGTTGTCAGAGATCGTGGTGTGCGGTGGTTTAGTATTGAATAAGTATTTCTAATAAAGGCGACTCAAGAAAGATGATCTTCTGAAAGGTTGGAAGTTGGGGTGATCTGCTGGTTTAAGTGCTACAAAGATAGTTATTGGCCTAAGGCAACGACTGGGCGGCAAGGGATAAGGAAGGACACGTGGGAAGTGCCAGGTGATGGTTAAATTTCTAAAAGGCCAGGTGTAAGGAAATGAAGTCAGGTAGTTGCTTGCAGGAGTGAGTTTAACCAAAGTGGGAGAGTGGCAGCGTAGCATATGAGTTCTGCGATAATATAGGTGCGCATCTTGAGGAGAATTTTGGAGTGATTTGAGAATTTTAGTGGACGATGATGGTGCCCACAGACTTAAATTGAAATATTGGCTATTTCGGCGGAAGTTTGGATACAACAGAGAGGAGTCGTTCGGGATGAAGAAAGATGCAATATAGCGGTGAATTGGAAGATATTGTCGCCCATTTAGTAGATGTCCATGAGGAGCGGACGGACTGGTAAATTTGATAAATGAGAACGGGCGTAGGATGGGGTATTGGTGTTGTAGAGATTGTGCAGTACAACATCGTTGGAAGGTGTCAGTTTGTAATTTCTGCAGGAGGGTTATCCCCTATGAGCAGGTTAGCGGTCATGTGGTTGGCAATTTTCTCTGAGGAATTCCAGTCATTGTTCGGTAGGAGACCAAATTTGTGAATGATGCTAGGGAATTAGAGTATTCGTGGAATACTGACAGGAGAGTTTAAAAGAAGGTGACAGGTTGGTTGAGCTAGATCGTGTCAGTAATGAAGAAAGAATTTCGATGGGTCTAGAGTGGTGCAAGGAGCAACTTCGGGCTAAGTGGGATTATTTTCTCATGGGGTTGCGGATTGTCGGCGTATTGGAAAGTTATTGCAGCTAAGGGAAAAGAGTAGAATAGTAATTGAGCATGGGATTTGATAAAGGTATGCAAGGGTTGGCCTTACTGAATCAGGTTTAGGCTTTGGAAAGATTCAGGATTTATGCTTAGTACAGAGGTAATTTACAAGCGAAGGGATTCAGTCGGGTGCTTTATCAAGATGGGTGTTCGGGTGCCAGCAAAGCCGTAGAGTTGATTATATTCGGGACCAAGCCAGAGTGGTTGACTCTTAACAATGGTTCCAATGGATTCAAAGGTTAGAAGGGGGTGTCCAAGGATTTCAAGCCTATAGTATGATTAAGAATCGAGTTTTTGCAGCAGAATTATGGGAAAGAGAAAATGGTTGGAGTGTTCTACGTTATATTCGGCGTGTAGAGTAGCATTGGGGTTCATAAAAAGGATAAAATGACTTCGGGTTCATGGAAGGGTTATCAGAATGGGTATACCGGTCAAAGATGTGAAAATGCGTGCATGGAGGGAATGAAACGGTTCATGGGTCTGGAAACGAAATGGTCCCGTGGAATGGAGTCACTCAAGGTGAGTGCGAATTGAGTTACTATGAGTTGATTGGGGTTATCAATATTCCTGCGGTGAGTGCGAATTGAATTGAGGTACGAGATGGGTCGTGTTATATGAGCTTATGGAAAGTTTAATTGAATCTCACTGTGTATCGTGGCGGTGTTAGCGTATGGGCATTGTGAGTTATTGTTCATCTTGATCTATGGCCTGAGACAAGTGGGGGAGTTTGCTGTTGATAAGCCGAGTGTGTGGCTGAGTGTCATCAGTTTCCGTTTGAGGTATACGGGGGAATCCGTTATGTCCTACAGAGGTGGAGTTTGAGGATTTGCATGTTTTGTGATTATAAGAATTCACTCTTGTGTTGTGATGGTTCTCTTGAATTGAGTTAAGTAAAAGGTCTTTATGTGATGAAGTGTTCACCCTATTAGTGGTTCAGAAGTTATGATGGAAATCCTATGCTATCTCATATTGGCATGTTAGGTGTGGTAAGAAGTATGAGGTTGCGGTTCGATGATTTACAAGGATGTCATGAGCTCGGATGAGCAAGAAAAATGGATTTGAATGTTTAGAGTAAGCTGGTGTTGTCTTTAGTGTCACCTGAGATCGCTGTCAGATGAAATAGGCTTTCCATCCTAGTTATGGGTTCATGATTTGTTTTACAGCGTTAGTGTGGCCAGTGGTGGATGTGTAAACTTGCTACCTTGTGTGGAAGGTCGTGGGAGCGCGACCACGGGATGATCGTATGAGTGTGACATGGTGACTTAATGGGTTGAAGATTTGGACTGAGTATAAAGAAGTGTAATGTTGTTTATTTGAGAATTTATGCCTGGAAGGCATTCGATTCATTCGATTGTGGATTGTGGGGTGTTTTTCTCGGCTATGATGGTCGTTCTTGCGTATTATGAGAGGGAGTGGGTTAATATGGACCCAGGTAAAGCTATTAGCCTAGTTCGGTGTGAGCAAGGTAGACTTGATGTTTGTGGATGGAATTAAATATGATTATGGGCTCCGTATGAGTCAGACGTATTCATTTCGGTATAGCGCTTTTCATGGAAAGGTATTAGAACAACAGGTGTTGTTCCGTCTTTGTTCATCTCATGTGATATGCTGTTGTGCCGTGTGAGTTGGGAAACAACATGATATTTTCCTATGTGTTCAGTTCCCACGTAGTGGTGATATTATCTGAGTAGGATAGCTCCTGAAATTCAGATTATGTATCGCACCTCACTTGTACTTGAGTTTTGTAATGTATGGCTCTATCAGTCCCCCCAGGATGGTATTATGCACTTCGCGTGCTTGTGACCGATGTTCGATATTTGTTTTGGATCGGGTGGCACACCACCCCGGTTATGTTATTTGGATTGGGTGGCACGCCCCCACGGGCATGTTATTTGGATCGGGTTGCGCACCGCAATAGTGTGATGTTGAGTACGGTTCCCTATATCTATTTTCTTGTGTTTTGCTTTCTATTTTCTGAGGAGAGTTCATAATAAGTTGTGTGAGTTGATAAGTCTTTTCCTAAGTCATTTCTTTATGTATCATGTTCGAGATATGGCCCATTGGCGCGTTGTGGTATCATGTGAGGCTGTTGGTCATGTTTGGGGTGATTTGTTGTATGAGCAGTTCATACGGGGTGCGACAAGATTATTAGGCCAGGGATCAGTGCGATAAAATTTTGTGAAGTGTATTAAAGTAAAAATACCATTATTCGGTTCATAATGAGGTGATGATTCCAGTCGAGAGGAGAGATTTAATGATTGGTTAACTCTGCAGTTGGTTGTAAAGTTCTACACATCTCCTCCGTTGTGGTGGTATCGCAAGCGTTATAGAAGGACCTATATGTATGTCATGAGGTGCATCAGGAGCATCATATTCGTGAAATTTTTGGTTATTAAGGTTCAGGGAATGTCACGGTGGATAGATGATGAATTATGCAGTGCATGGTGCTAATTCAGCAAAGGTATGCAGTCATGTTCTGGTACATCGTGTGGTAGTTGATACGGTGTTCATATATTTGAAACAGGCTTGGCAGAGGATTTCGGCTGATGAAGACCTAGTTCTAAGGCCCATTGCCTAAATTAAAGAGGATATCTTCGGATTTGACCGCGCCAATGTACTCAACTGGGTTCTGGTAGCACGGGCAGGTGCACGAGTTGTTGAACAGTGATTTCGGACAACTCCAGGGCAGTTCTTAATACGTTCGAGGACGAACGTATGTTTAAGTGGGAGAGAATGTAACGACCCGACCGGTTGTTTTGAGCTCTAGCTTGTCGTTCGGCAGTTTGAGGCTGCGAGCAGCTTCATTTTAGGTATTATGACTCGTAGGCGTGGTCACGTTGAATTTCGGGAAGTTTGGAGTCGCATTGGAAAGAAAGTTCTCATTTCGGAAGCCTTAAGTTGGAAGAATTGACTAAGATTGGATTTTCGAGTAAACGGCCTCAAAATCAGGATTTGAATGTTCCAGCAGGTTCGTATGGTGATTTCGACTTAGGCATACATACGGAACGGGTTTTGGATGACCCAGGAGCGTTTTAGCGCATATTGGGGAAGTTACTATTTTAGAAGAAATTTCATAAATTTGGGTTGAAGTGCATTTCAGTATTACTAATGTCCGTTTGGGATTCTGAGTCTAGGAATAGCTACGTATGATGATTCTGCTGTTAGGAGCGCGATCGGAAGTGAATTTAGAACTCTGAAGGTTTTTAAGAAGTTCGACCGGAAGTGCAAATTTTGATATCGGGATCGGATTCCCAATCCGAAAGTTGGAGCAGGTCCGTAATGTTGAATGTGACTTGCGTGCAAAATTTAGGGTCAATAGGAAGTGATTTGATAGGTTTCGGCATCGAATGTAGAAGTTGGAAATTTTAAACTTCCATTGTAGAAGTTGGAAATTTTAAGTATTGAATTGAGTTGCGGTCTATTGTTTCGATGTTATTTGATGAGATTTGAGGCCTCGAGCAGGTCCACATTATATTTTGGAACTTGTTGGTATGTTCTGGTTGGGCCCCAGGGGCCCCGGGTGTTAACCGAACGAGCCTCAGACCAAGTTTAAACTTGGAGAGCATAAGCTGAAGCTCCCAGCTTCTGGTGTGATTGCACCTGTGCTTGGATGGCCGCATGTGCGAGCTCGCGGATGAAGTCCATGAGTCGCAGAAGCAAAAAGGCATGGGCTGGCCAGGCACCGCAGGCGCGAAGGTTCTACTGCAGGCGCGGACACCGCAGGCGTGAAGGTTTTGCCACGGGCGCGAAGATCGCTGGGCAGTGAGTGTTTAAAGCGGGGGTTTGAGCATTTTTGCTCATTTTTTCATTCTTGGGCGATTTTCGGAGCTTCTTGAGAGGGATATTCACCTAGCAACTTGGAGGTAAGTCAATCCCACCTATTGCAAGTTAATTACCTGGATTATATCTAGATTTAACATGGAAAATCATGAAAATTTTTGGAAAAGCTGGAAATTTTAAAGAAAAACCTAGAATTTGCATTCTTGGTTTTTGACCACGAAATTGAGCATGAAATTACAGTAAATTTTATATTTGAGTTAGTAAGGCTATGGGTAATCATTATCTTCGAAAAGTTTCGAACGTGTGGGCCCGAGGGTAATTTTGTTAACTTTCCGAGCAGGGTTGGGGATTTATAAAAATTAAATTGTTATAAGTATTAGAGTATATTTTCATTGGTTTGCCCGTTATTTGGATAGTTTTGGGGCGTTGCGTATCAATTTGAGTTGTCGGAGAGGGCTTGGAGGCTGGTTAGGAATCTTCGGAGCGAGGTAAGTCTCGTTTCTAACCTTGTAAGGGGGAATTGTCCCCATAGCTGAAATAATTAAATATGTGCTACTATTTTTGGGGGTTACGTACGCACGAGGTGGCGAGAGTCCGTGCGTCGCTACTATTATGCTTATGTCCGGGTAGTCTAGGACCCGAAAGCATGTTTTATTTGCCGTATTTGTAACCTTATTGATGAAAATAAAGTGTTTAACCTTATCGAACTTGGTCAATGAATTTCTGGAATAGATTTAAATACTATTTTCGTGACCATTAAAAGAGAAATTGTTATTTACTTGTGTACTTCTTTTCCCGACGTAGTCGGGGTGGACTGTTTGAATGTGTATGACTGTGTCTGACTGCTTCACAATTTATATTCCGCGAGCTGGGTGATTTCTTCCACTACTCTCATGTGAGCGGGCCGTACGCCACAACGGGTTAAAAGATGCATCTATGGTTCGCGCCGTTCCACCCTTCAGTAGTGCACAATTTACATTTATGTTGGTTCGGGCCATTCGACCTTCGGCATTGCTTGCGTATGATATTTACTGCATATTTGCTGTGATATTTACCTGAGTACTGGCCTGAAAATTTTAAATTGTCAACTGAAATTACGAGGATTTAAGAATATTAAATATGAAAGAAGTTGCTATTTCTTGTCTCTACTTGTTGAACCGCCTATGATATCCATGCTTAGTGTCACCCTTGATTATATTTATTTGACCTCTAGTAAGTGTCAAAGTCGACCTCTCGTCACTACCTCTTCGAGGTTAGGCGGGGCACTTACTGAGTACACGTTGTTTTCATACTCATGCTACACTTGCTGTGCATTTTTATTGCACAGGTACATTCATAGCTAGTGGCCCTTCTTGACGCAATGATGTGGCTGACCTAGAGACTTAGACGAGCGGCACCATACGGAGACGACCGTAGCCGGTATAGTCTTCCTCAGATGTATTGTATTTTATTTTAAATTCCTTTTCCAATTTGTATTCCGGACAAATATTGTAGTACATGCATAATTCCTTGAAATTTTTTTCATGCACTTGTGACGTTGTGAGATCATTATGGGATTTATTCATCATTTAAATTTGTTCAGATATTATTGTTTACTCAGTGGAAGTTCGCAAATTATTATTTGATAAAATGAAAAAGGAATGACTTCAAGAAATTTTAAAATGAAGATTTAATTTATTTATTAAGTGTTGGCTTGCCTGACAGTGGGGTCCGGTGCCATCACGACCTTAATGAATTTTGGATCGTGACAAACACATCTTGATCTTGTTCATTAGAATTTTTTTGACTATTAGATAGAAAGATTTCTTGCGTGAGGGATACTTATAAGCCAATATGAACTACATAATGACTTTATTGTTTATTCATATACTTATTCTTATTTTTAATATGAATTTCATAATGACTTATCTGAATATAATATATGTGCAGCTTACATGTCCAATTATCTCGACTCAGATAAATTGAGAGAGTAAAAAGTCAGATTTTTTATTCTTGTTAGCAAATCTTAAAAGTGGTAAGTTGATAATTGTGTCCCTGTCTCAGGAGTCACTTTACTTTGTTATAGTTTGCTCTATTTTTTCCCTTTATTAGATATCATCGATTTACTTTTTATTAAAAGGGTTAAGAAAGTATTTTTCATGCATTAATCTTTGGTTCGTGTAGTTTATTATATAGGATTTACAATGTTAACCATTTTATGCGCAAGACCATAATAGATTAAGTTGCACAAAATTTGATTTTGATAGATGTTTGGTCTCAGTTAATTAATACTAACTTGATTTGTAATTGAAACATAAATTATCATGATAAATTACATGAAGCAGTAACTTTCATTTTCTTTTTTAAAAAGGAATAAAAAAAAGAAACTCACTTTATAGCTTGTGACATCAACTCACGGGGGCATGACACAGTACCTTCTTTCTACAAGACGTGTTACACAAATCACGTTCTTTGATTTATTTATTTTTGGATTATCACTAAAGACATTTAACGCTAATTCTTTTAAGAAGTAGTCACATGCATGCTCTTACACTACATAGTTACGTAAAAATGTGATAGATATCAAAACTAACTCAAATCATACTCATATTCTTTTTTATTATTCTGTTATCGATTCCTTATTTCTTATTTTGTATATCATTTATACAAGTCATTTTCTTATTTCTAACACAGTAAGTATCTTCTACATAAATGTCTCTTCTAAAACGCTCGACACATCTTGATCTTGTTTATTAGAACTTTGACTAATAAGATAGAAATATTTTTTGCGTAAAGGATGCTATTAAGCCAATATGAACTTCATAATGACTTTATTGTTTATTCATATACTCATTATTATTTTTAATATGAATTTCGTAACAACTGACCTGAATGCAATATACGTGCAACTTATGTGTCCATTGATCTCGACTCAGAGAAATTGAGAGATTAATTAGTTAGATTTTTTATTCTTATTAGCAAATATTAAATGTGGCAAGTTGATAATAGTGTCCTTAGCTATCTCAAGAGTCATTATATTTTTAAGGTTTGCACTTTTTTCCTATAATATCATCGATTTACTTTCATTCAAATGCTTACAAAAAATATTTTTCATGCGTTAATATTTGGTTCACATAGTTTATTATATAGAATTTACCATGTTAACCATTTTAAGCGCAAGACTGTAATAGATTAACCTGAAAAAAATTTAATTTTATGGAAGTTCGGTCTCAGTTAATTGATACTAACTTGATTTGAGATTGAGACGTAAATAATCCTGATAAATGACGTGAAGCGCTAACTTTCATTTTCTTTTCTATGAAGGGAAAAAAGAGAAACTCAGTTTCTATCCTGTGACATCATCTCTTGTGGGCATGACATGTTACCTTTTTCTTTACGAGGTGCGTTACACATGTAACGACCCAACCGATTGTTTTGAGCTCTAGCGCGTCATTCAGCGGTTTGAGGCCATGAGCAACTTCATTTCAGGTATTATGACTTGTAGGTGTGGTCGGAATTGAATTTCGAGAAGTTTAGAGTTAATTTGGAAAGAAAAGTCTCATTCCGGAAGCCTTAAGTTGGAAGAATTGACTAAGACTGGATTTTTGAGTAAACGACCTCAGAATCAGGATTTGAAGGTTCCAGCAGGTGCGTATGATGATTTAGGACTTGGGCGTATGTTCGGATCGGGTTTTGGATAACCTGGGAGCGTTTCGGCGTATATTGTGGAAGTTAGCATTTTAGAAGAAATTTCATAAGTCTGGGTTGACGTGCATTTCAGTAATATTGATGTCTGTTTGGGATTCTGAGTCTGGGAATAGCTCTGTATGGTGATTCTGGAGTTGAGAGCGCGATCGGAAGTGAATTCGGAGGTCCGTAGGTCATTTTGAAGTCATTTGGTTAAAGATAGAAATTTGAAGGTTTTTGAGAAAATATGATCGGAAGTGAAAATTTTGATATCGGGGTCGGAATACGATACCGAAAGTTGGAGCAGGTTCGTAATGTTGAATGTGACTTGTGTGCAAAATTTTGGGTCAATCGGACATGATTTGATAGGTTTCAGCATTGAATGTAGAGGTTGGAAATTTTAAAGTTCATAAGGATTTAATTGTGATGCTATCCATTGTTTCGATGTTATTTGGTGTGATTTGAGGCCTCGGGCAGGTCCGCATTATGTTTTGGAATAGGTTGTTGTAATCGGACGGGGTCCTGGGGGTTCGATTCCGGGTGGTTAACAGATTAAATTTGGAGTTGAGAGAAAGCTGAGGCTGTTGTCATCTGGTGTGACCGCACCTGCGAGGTTTTGGCCGCAAGTGCGGAACCGCAGGTGCGGCTATGGTGTCGCAGAAGCGAAAAGGGGTGGCTTGGCTGGGGGCTGCAGGTGCGAGGTTATTTCCAAACCTGCGAAGGCACATATGCGGACGAGAGAGAGCAGGTCCGGAGCCGGCTGGGGAAGGAGGAAGCGGGCGCGCAGTGGGCGTAGTCACCGCAGGTGCAGAAGGACTGGAGGCAGTGCAGTGTTTTAAAAACGGGAAATTTGGCCATTCTTCTCCTATTTTCATTTGGTGTGGGCGATTGTGGAGAGCTTCAAGGGGAAGATTTTCTTCAAGCATCACAAGGTAATTTGTTCCAATTCATTTCAATTTAAATACATGGTTTAGGTACGAATTTAAGTGTGGGAATTTGTGGAAGATTATGGGATTTGGAAGAAAACCTAGAATTTGTATTTTTGGACTTTGCCCACGAATTTGAGCATGAAAATTAGAGAAAATTATATATTTGAGTTAGTAAAGCTATGGGTAGAGTTTATCTTCGAGAATTTTCGGAATTCGAGCACGTGGGAATTTATATTAATTGACTTGGTAGAAGTATTAGAGTATATTTTCATTGGTTTGCCTTTATTTGGCTAGTTTTGGAGCGTTGTGCATTGATTCGAGTCATCGGAAGGGCTTGGAAGCGGGGTATGGAATTTTGGAGCAAGGTAAGTCTCCTTTCTAACCTTGTGAGGGGTAATTGTCCCCATAAGTGAAATAATTAAATATGTGCTACTATTTGTGGGGATACGTACGCATGAAGTGACGGGAGTCCATGCGTAGCTACTATTATGCTTGTCAGGGTAGTCTAGGACCCAAAAGCATTTTTACTTGTCGTACTTGTAACCTTATTGATGAAATTAAAAATGATTTAAATCTTATCGAATCTGACAAATGAATTTCTAGAAAAGACTTAAATACTATCTTCGTGACCATTAAAAGAGAACTTTGTCATTTCTTGGGTAATTGCTTTTCCCGATATAGTCGTGGTGGACTGTTAAAATGTGTATGTTTATGTGTAACCGCTTCACAATTTATATTTCGCGAGCGGGGTGATTTCGTCCACTGCTCTCGTGGGAGCGGGCCGTACACCACGACAGGTTAATAGATGCATCTATGGTTCGCGTCATTCGACCCTTCGGCAGTGCACATTTTGTCACAACCCAAATCTCCCTCTATTGGGTATCGTGATGGCACCTAGTCTTAGAGACTAGGTAAGCCTAACATTTACTAAATAATAACAATAATAAAGGAAAATCCAATGGTCTCGATATAGAATCCTGACAAAATTTATAATTTTCGAAAACCGATAATACAAGTCATAAGCTCTACGAAATTTTTCTACAACTCCTAAATACAACTGTTTAGAAATAGTAAGGACAATTGAAAAGAAACAGGAAGGTGACTACGAAGCCCGCGAACGCAGCAACAGGGTACCTTGAGTCTCCTCGGCAATGATCCGCGTAGCTACTAATAACAATTACCTGGATCTGCACACAAAAATGTGCAGAAGTGTAGTATGAGCACACCACAGTGGTGCCCAGTAAGTATCAAGACTAACCTCGGTAAAGTATCGACGAGGACTAGTAAAGACACCACTAGTCGAATAAATTAAACAGGTATCAATATAGAAATGACCGAACATAATATCTATATAAAGATTTTACGATATGATTAGCAACATGACAATATAATGCGGAAGGAATTACCGAAAATTTATCAACGGAACATCATAATAGTACACGGAAGAATGGAAAGAATTATGAACCAAAACCGAAAACCACCACAAAAATAAAAACACTGGTAACTCAGCACTGCTTCAGTTTGTTCACATCAGGCCTTAGCCAATAAATCTAATAAATTGTTGAAAACTTTTAAACAACAGTTTATATTGAAGCTTTAAAGATATAATCATTTCAGGATAGAACAATTTTCCTTGAAACATAGTTTCTCCAAATATACATATATATATTTTAAGAAAGAGAAATCTTTAAAACATAGTTCTTTCAAAATGCATCATTTTAAAATATACTCCCCCAATAAATATCACGACCCAAAATCCCTAAGGTCATGATGGCGCCGGACATCATTGTCAGGCAAGCCAATCATTAATTAATTAAAATAATTTTCCTGTTTTAACATTTATGAAAAAAGCATTTCCTTTTACTTTATTTACATATTAACTAAATAAAATATGCCAAGTAAAACAATAATTTAAATATTATACTTTAGAAAATATATCCCAACACTTCCCAGAACCCGGTGTCACCAATACATGAGCAATTTCTAAGAACTTATACAATCATCACAAAGCCTGTCTGAAATACAAATTGGACAATGGAATTTAAAATGAAAGTAAATACAGTACGAGGGAGACTCTGTCAGCTGTGGATCGCCACCGGATGATGCAGCTCTCCTGAGTCTCCGAATCCTCCACATTGCCATGAAAGTACCTGTGCAATAAATAGAACATCAAGTGTAGCATGAGTACAAAAACAACGTGTACTCAGTAAGTCGCCCGCCTAACCTCAGAGAGGTAGTGGCGAGAGGTCTAATTATACACTTGCTAAAGGTCAATTTAGAATATTCAAGTATGACACTAAGCATGATTATCATATGCAATTTATTAAAAATCAGAATAAATATTATCAACTCCGTCCAAACTTAACACTTTATATCTTCGTCATATTAATAACAATTAATCAACATAGGTGATTTAATCAAATAACCATTAATTAACGGGAAGGAACAACTTCTTCCAAAATCTTTTTAATAACTTCAAATCTCTGTCATTCCAGTTGACAACTTAAACTTTCAGGCCAGTAATCAGGCAAAAATCATAGCAACTAAATGCAGTAAATATCATGCGCAAGCAATGCCGAGGGTCGAAGGGTGCGGACCAACAATAATAAACTGTGCACTGCCGAAGGGTCGAACGACTCAAACCATAGATGCATCTATCTGCCCCGCTCGCGAATCGATCATGCGACACAGTTATATATACAAATAATAAGGCTAACCTGCTCGCGAATCATACATGCGACTCAGGTGCTCATATGTACACATATCAACATAATAAATCCGTATTTTTATCAAGAAAGCAGTTTTTCTCAGGAAAGTGGTAAAATCCTTCTTAAGGAACATGAAATATAGTTTTTAAATCTTTTTTTTGAAACTCAATTGTCAAGTTTAATGATATTCCATAATATAACTCTACCAGGTATACAATTATCCAAGGAGGTATCAATTCCCTTTTTAGATGATTAACAAAATGAACTCTAGTCTTCTTTTAGATATTAAATTACGATTTCGATTATATTAGCCGTTTAATATTACAAGAAGGATTACCGGTACAACACGTAAGGCATGCTAGTGGGTCCTAGACTACCCGGACATGGCATAATAGTAGCTACGCACGTACTCCCGTCACCTCGTACATATGTATCCCTCGAATATAATAGCATATACTTAATTAATTCACCTAGGGGGATCCCCTCATAAAGTTAGAAAGGAGACTTACCTCGCTCCGAGATTCCATAACAGGCCTCCAAGCCCTTCTGATGACTCCAAACAGACGCACAACGCCCCAAAACTATCTAAACAACGACAACTCAATGAAAATATACTCTAATATTTGCAACAGTTCCAAATTATATAATTTCCCAACCCCGCTTAGTGAAATGACAAAAATGCCCTCGGGCACGGAAATCCAAAATTTCTCGAAGATATGTTCTACCCATAGCCTTGCTAACTCAAATATACAATTTACTCAAATATTCATGCTCAATTCGTGGATAAAAATCAAGTTTCAATTTTCTAGGTTTCTTTAAGCTTCTCCAAATTTTCCAATCAATTTCCATGCCTAATCCATGCATATAATTTTGCATTTAACTTAGAATCATAAAGGAGTTACTTACCTTGACATTGCATAAAGAAATCCTCTCTTTGAAGCCTTCCAAGATCGCCTAATCCAAAGAAGAAATGAATAAATGGCCAACAATTCACGGATTAGAAACACTCCTCCCAGCCTCGATTCCGCACTTGCGGTCCGACATGCGCACCTACGCTCCCGCAGGTGCGACCAATCTCCCGCACCTGCGGCTGCCTCAACTCCAGCCCAAAATCGCACCTGCGCTCCCAGCCAGACCATCCATCCTTCGCACCTGCGGTGCCATAGCCGCACCTGCAGCGAAATCCTCGCAGGTGTGGTCACACCAGATGACAGCAACCTCAACCTTCTTCAAACTCCCAAACATGATCAGTTAACCACCTGGAACCCACCCGATGCCCCCGGGACCCCGTCCAATTATACCAACCTGTTCCAAAACATAATTCGGACTTGCTCGAGGCCTTAAATCACATCAAACAACATTGAAACCACGAATCGCACCCGAATCCCAACTTTATGAACTTAGAAATTTCCAACTTCTGCATCTGATGCCGAAACCTATCAAATGACGTCCGATTGACCCCAAATTTTGCGCACAAGTCATATTTGAAATTACGGACCTGCTCCAACTTCCGGAATCGCATTCCGACCTCGATATAAAAACTTCCACTTCCGGTCGGATTTCTCAAAAACCTTCAAGTTTCTATCTTTAGCCAAATGACTTCAAAATGATCTCCGGACATCCGAATTTACTTCTGATCGCGCCTCCAACTCCAGAATCACCTTACGAAGCTATTCCCAGACTCAGAATCCCAAACGGACATCAACAACACTAAAATGCACTTTAAGCCCAAATCTATGAAATTCTTCTAAAATGCTAACTTCTATAATATACGCCGAAACGCTCCCGGGTTATCCAAAACCCGATCCGGACATACGCCCAAGTCCGAAATCATCATACGAACGTTTAGGAACCCTCAAATCCTGATTTTTGGGGTCGGTTACTCAAAATTCTAATCTTAGTCCATTTCTCCAACTTAAAGCTTCTGAAATGAGAATTTTCTTTCCAAACCAACTCTAAACTTCCTGAAGTTCAATTCCGACCACGCCCACGGGTCATAATACCTGAAACTAAGCTGCCCATGGCCTCAAATCGCTGAACGACGCGCTAGAGCTCAAAACAACCGATCGGGTCGTTACATTCTCCCCCACTTAAACCGACGTTCGTCCTCGAACGTGCTTAAGAACTGCTCTGGAGTTATCTGAAATCACTGTTTACCATTTCGAGCACCTGCCCACTACCACAACCCAGTTGAGCACATTAGCTTGATCAAATCTGAAGATTTCGTCTTTTATCCATATAATAAGCTCAGAACCTAGTTCCAACGCTTGAAATTTTCCACCAGGCCTAGTTCCAATATATAAACACCGTATCAACCACCACACAATATACCAGAACATGACTGCATATCTTTGATGAATTAGCACCGTGCACCGCAAAGTTCATCATCTAACCACAATGACGTTCCCTGAACCTTAATAGCCAAAATTCCATGAATCTGATGCTCTCAATGCACCTCATGATATATATACATACATCCTTCTATAATGCTAATGATACCACCACAACGGAGGAGATGTGTGGAAAATCATACCCAACTCCAGAGTTAACAAATCATTGAATATCTCCTCTTGACTAGAATCATCACCTCATTATGAACCTGAATAATGGTATTTGTTCTTTAATATACACTTCATATAACCTTATCGCACTGATGCCTTATCAGAAAATCTCGTCTCACCAAGTATGAACTGCTCAGAAAACAAATCACCCCAAACATGACCAACAACCTCACATGATACCACATCGCGCCAATAGGCCATAACTCGAACATGATAATATGAAATGACTCAGGAAGGGACTATTCAACTCACGCAACTGATATGAACTTTTCTCAGAAAATAGGAAGTAAAACATAAGAAAATAAATATAGGAACCTTCCTCATCATCCAACTGTTGCGGCGTGCAACCCGATCCGATTAACATAAAATTTACATAAGAAGATATATATTCGGAGCTGATTTGCTCACTATTACAAATTACTGAATATCGATCATAAGCTTGCTAAGCGCTTAACACCATCTNGTGTGTGTGTGTGTATAAACACTCTGGATCTCAAGAGCTATCCTACTCACATAACATCCCCACTACGCGAGACCTCAACACATAGGAAATTATCAAGCCGTTTCACAACTCACATGGAAAAAATCACAATATCGCATGAATTTGACAAAGACGGAGCAACATCTGTTGTTCTAGTACCTTTACATGAAAAGCGCTCTACTGAAATAAGCATGCCTAGCTCATACGGAGCCCATGATAATATTTAAATCCATCCACAAACATCGAGTCTACCTTGCTCGCACCAAACTAAGCTAATAGCTTTTACCTGGGTCCATATTAACCCACTTTCTCTAATAATACACGAGAACATCCATCATCACCGGGACAAACGCCCCATAATCCACAATCACTTGAACCGAACGCCCTCCAGACATAAATTCTCAAATAAAAAATATTGCAATCCTTTATACTCAGTCCAAAACTTCAATCCATAAAGTGACTACATGTCACACTTATACAATCTTTTCGCGGTCATGCTTCCGCGACCTTCCACACAAGGTAGCAAGTCTGCCCATCCATAACACCGACCATACTATGGCCACAAAACACATCAAGGGCCCATGACCCGGGTACAAAGCCTCTTCCACCGAATATCAATCTTAGGTGACACTGAAGATAACACCAGCTTATTCTAAACTTTCAAATTACTTTTTCTTGCTCTTCCGAGCTCATGACATCCTTATTAACACCAAACCGCAATCTCGATTTTTACTCCCAGTTACATACTGCTTACCGCACCTAACATGCCAACATGAGGTTTACATGAAAAGCGCTCTACTGAAATGAGCATGCCTAGCTCATGCGGAGCCCATGATCATATTTAAATCCATCCACAAACATCGAGTCTACCTTTATCGCACCAAACTAAGCTAATAGCTTTTACTTGGGTCCATATTAACCCACTTTCTCTCATAATACACGAGAACAACCATCATCACCGGGACAAACGCCCCATAATCCACAATCACTTGAACCGAACGCCCTCTAGACATAAATTCTCAAATAAACAATATTGAAATCCTTTATACTCAGTCCAAATCTTCACTCCATAAAGTGACTACATGTGACACTTATAAAATCTTTTCGCGGTCATGCTTCCCCGACCTTCCACACAAGGTAGCAAGTCTGCCCATCCATAGCACCGACCATATCAAGGCCACAAAACACATCAAGGGCCCATGAACCGGGTACAAAGCCTCTTCCACCGAATATCAATCTCAGGTGACACTGAAGATAACACAAGCTTATTCTAAACTTTCAAATTACTTTTTCTTGCTCTTCCGAGCTCATGACATCCTTATTAACATCGAACCACAATCTCGATTCTTACTCCTAGTTACATACTGCTTACCGCACCTAACATGCCAACATGAGGTTTCTATCATAACTTCTGAACCACCAATAGGGTGAACACTTCATCATACAGAAACCTTTTACTTAACTCAATTCAAGAGTACCATCTCAACACACGAGTGAATTTCCACAATCACCCAACATGCAAATCCTTAAGTAGTAGTCTATACACCATAACCCTTCCGGGATCCGCCGACACCTGAGAAGCCATAGCACGCAAATGCTCCCACATGAAATCCATTACGACGGCCGACAAGCCCCGCACACACCGACAAAACCACATACACAACTTAGTCACATTGAAGGAACTGATCACTGCCGTAAATGTGCCATTTCAACCATGGTTGATCAATCCATCTTCTTTTAATCACTTCCAATTGCTTCAGGGATAATAGCAACCTCCTTCAACTCATAGCAAACTCAACCCTCACTCATCCAGAGTGAACTTGATTCACGAGACTATGCTGCGTAAATCCCGCAACCCGTCTCATACCCTCCTGATGATCTTTCTAAAATACGGAGTTTATTTCTCTCACTCCTCCAATACTATCCTGCGCGCTGAAACATATCATAGAACATTCCAGCCATCTTCCTTTTTCTCAGAAATTACTCTACAAAAGCTCGATTCTCGATCATACTACAGCCTGAAACCCTTAAACACCGCATTCTTGACTTTTGTACTCACTAGGACCTCTATTGAGATTCACCCACTCTGACTGGCCCCGAATACAATCAACTCCAAGGCTCTCCTAGCACATGGAAACCCCTTTCAATAAAACACGTGACTGAGGCACTACCCTGACAACTCACCTATGCCTTAAGCAAAATTATGAATCTTCCAAAGCCTAACCCAATTCCGACAGGGCCAACTTTTGCACACATTCATCAAATCCCATGCTCAATCACCATTTTACTCCTTTCCCTTAGCTGACATAACTTGCCAACACATCGACAATCCGTAACCCTATGAGAAGACAACCGAACAACCCAACTACAGATGGTGGGACTCCCCCACTTAGCCCGAAGCTACTCCTTGCACCACTCTAGACCCTGTCGAGATCCTTTCTCCTTTGATAACGTGATCTAGCTCGACCAATCCATCCAATTCTTCCAAACCCCCTTGATAGTGCTCCCTAAATACTCAAATTCTCTAACACGTTCGCACATTCTGCCTCCTACTGAATAGCTACTAGAACCCCTCACAAAGACCTGCCAACCATGCCACCGCTAACCTATTCACAGGAGATAACCCACCTGTGGAAATCACCCGCGGACACCTTCCAACAACGCTGAATTGCACGCTCTCTGCAACTTCAATACCCCATATTACGCCCTTCTTCATTTATCAACTTTACTTATCTGTCCGCTCCTCATGGACATCCATTAAATGCACGACAATATCTTCAAATTCCAAGCTATGTTGCCGCTCCCCCACTTTACGACAGCTCGACTGCCTCCTAGAGATGGAACCACCGCCTAATCTCACTTCAGGATCATTTTCTGTAGCTCTCAAACCAGAAGATAAACACAACTTCAAGCTCTCCGAAGATCATCTTTCTCTAGCTGCCTTCATTATCAACACTTATTCGATACTGAACCACCGCATCTCACGGTCTCTGCCAACCGCATTCTTCAATACTTCTTCTCAATACTATGACCCCACGCAACCGAAGAAACCATAGCACCGACAAACTTAACGCATTTCGTTCGATAAATGTCGACGATGACATGTCACCGGTGAATACTCCACCTTACTTGAAACACCAATTCTTACAACTTTATCAATACAAGACCTGGCCATCTATAGATCAATTGCCTTCCTTCTGCCGGAATCTAAACACTGAAATATCAAAATCACACTCTGACCTCCCTTCAAACCATTCATCACCCCCAATACATGGTCAAGCATTTTATCATCATATCTATATCGCGCGATAACCAATCGCAAGCATCATCACTACCTGAGCATAGCCTTAAGGCTCTCAGAAACACAGCTACTGAGGTGAAGCAACCTATTATTATTTTGCAGGGCCATAACAACAGACCCAACCAATTATACATGGAAACATCTCGAATTATATCCATCGCACCATTACAATTCCTCATATTCCCGATTCATAGCAAGCGCTTCGCGACGCGTAAGATTGAGTAAGAATAAACTTAGGCATAAGCCTTATAGGAATCAAATCGTACGATGAGGAATCAAGAAGGTAAGTACTCCTAACAGCCCTGTAGCCTCTCGAAAATAAGTACATATGTCTCTGTACCGATCTGCAAGACTCTACTAGAATTCCTCATCACTCATGAGACCTAAGGGAACCTAGTGCTCTGATACCATGTTGTCACGACCTAAAATCTCTAAGGTCGTGATGGCGCCGAACATCAATATCCAGCCTAATCTCAGAGAGGTAGTGGCGAGAGGTCTAATTAGACACTTGCTAAAGGTCAATTTAGCATATTCAAGTATGACACTAAGCATGATTATCATATGCAATTTATTAAAAGTCGGAATAAATATTATCAACTCCGTTCACATTAACACTTTATATATTCGTCATATTAATAACAATTAATCAGCATGGGTGATTTTATCAAATAACCATTAATCAACGGGAAGAAAAATTTTCTTCCAAAATCTTATTTATAACTTTAAATCTCTGTCATTCCAATTGACAACTTAAATTTTCAGGCCAGTAATCAGGCAAAAATCATAGCAATTATGCAGTAAATATCATGTGCAAGCAATGCCGATGGTTGAACGGTGCGGGCCAACAATAATAAATTATGCACTGCCGAAGGGTCAAACGACTAGAACCATAGATGCATCTATATTCCCTACTCGCGAATAGATCATGCGACGCCGTTATACATACAAATAATAAGGCTACCTTCTCGCGAATCATACATGCGACTCAGGTGCTCATATGTACACATATCTTCATAATAAATCCGTATTTTTATCAAGAAAGTAGTCTTTCCCAGGAAAGTTGTAAAATCCTTCTTAAAGGAGCATGAAATATAGTTTTTAAATCTTTTGTTTTGAAACTCATTGGTCAAGTTTAATGATATTTCATAATATAACCCTACCAGCTATACAATTATCCACGGAGGTATCAATTCTCTTTTTAGATGATTAACAAAATGAACTATAGTCTTCTTTTAGATACTAGATTAGGATTTTGATTATATTAGCAGTTTAATATTACAGGCAGGATTACAGGTACAACGCGTAAGGCATGCTAGCTGTCCTAGGCTACCCAGACATGGCATAATAGTAGCTACACACGGACTCCCGTAACCTCGTACATACGTAGCCCTCGAAGATAATAGCATATACTTAATTAATTCACCCAGGGGGACAATTCCCCCTCACAAAGTTAGAAAGAAGACTTACCTCGCTCCACGATTCCATAACCGGCCTCCAAGCCCTTCCATTGACTCCAAACGGACGCACAACGCCCCAAAACTCTCTAAACAACGACAACCCAATGGAAATATACTCTAATATTTGCAACAATTACAAATTATATAATTTCGCAACCCCACTTAGTGAAATGACAAAAATACCCTCAGGCCTAAGTGCCCGGAAATCCGAAATTTCTCGAAGATATATTCTACCCATAGCCTTACTAACTCAAATATACAATTTACTCAAATATTCATGCTCAATTCGTGGCTAAAAATCAAGTTTCCATTTTCTAGGTTTCTTAAAGATTCTCCAATTTTTCCAATCAATTTCCATGCCTAATCCATGCATATAATCTTGTATTTAACTTAGAAGCATGAAGGAGTTACTAACCTTTACATTGCATGAAGAAATCCTTCCTTTGAAGCCTTCCAAGATCACCTAAGCCAAAGAAGAAATGAAGAAATGAACATCAATTCACGGTTTTAAAACATTCTGCCTAGCCTCAATTCTGTACCTGCGGTCCTACCTCTACACCTACGCTCCCACAGGTGCGACCAATCTCCCACACCTGCGGTTGCCTCAACTCCAGCCCAATATCGCACCTGCTCCCTCTGTCCTCATCTGCACCTTCGCAGGTGCGGAAATGCCATCGCACCTGCGCTCCCAGCCAGACCATCCATCCTTCGCACCTGTGGCCAAATCCTCGCAGGGGCAGTCTCACTAGAGGACAGCAACTTCAGCCTTCTTCAAACTCCCAAACTTGATCCGTTAACCACTCGGAACCCACCGGACGCTCCCGTGACCCAGTCCAATTATACCAACCTGTTCCAAAACATAATTCGGACATGATCGAGGCCTCAAATCACATCAAACAACATCGAAACCACGAATCTCACCCAAATCCCAACTTTATGAACTTAGAAATTTCAAACTTCTGCATCCGATGCCGAAACCTATCAAATCATGTCCGATTGACCCCAAATTTTGCGCACAAGTCATACTTGACATTACGGACCTAATCCAACTTTTGGGATCGCATTCCGACCACGAAATCAAAACTTCCACTTCTGGTCGGATTTCTCAAAAACCTTTAAGTTTCTATCTTTAGCCAAATGACTTCAAAATGACCTCCGAACATCCGAATTTACTTCCGATCGCGCCCCTAACTGTAGAATCACCATACTAAGCTATTCCGAGACTCGAAATCCCAAACGGACATCAACAACACTGAAATGCACTTCAAACCCTAATCTATGAAATTCTTCTAAAATGCTAACTTCCATCATATACGGCGAAACGCCCCCGAGTTCCAAAACCCGATCGGGAAATACGCCCAAGTCCGAAATCATCATACGAACCTATAGGAACCCTCAAATCCTGATTTTTGAGGTTGTTTACTCAAAATTACAATCTTAGTCCATTTCTCCAACTTATGGCTTCTGAAATGAGAATTTTCTTTCCAAACCAACTCTAAAGTTCCTGAAATACAATTCCGACCACGCCCACGGGTCATAATACCTGAAACGAAGTTTCTCACAGCCTCAACCCGCTGAACGACGCGCTAGAGCTCAAAACGACCGGTCGGGTCGTTACAATAAATGTATTTCAATATCATTTTCCTCAAGACAAATGCTTTCCAAATATACCTTTGAAATAAAAATCGTTCGATCATAATCTCCTCAAGATAAATCTACTGGAACTCAGTCCGTAACTCAAACTTTTGTCATGCTGTATAGGGGGAAAGCTCCCGGAACCTCGTCCGTAGTCCCAATTTAAATATGCAATGCAGTACAGGGGGAATGCTCCCAGAATCTCGTCCGTAGTCCCAATTTAAATATGCAATGCAGTACATGGGGAAAGCTCCCGAAATCTCGTCCATAGTCCCAATTTAAATATGCAATGCAGTACAGGGGGTATGCTCCCAGAATCTCGTCCGTAGTCCCAATTTAAATATGCAATGCAGTACAGGGGGAAAGCTCCCGGAATATCGTCCGTAGTCCTAATTCAAATATGCAATGCAGTCCAGGGGGAAAGCTCCTGGAATCTCGTCCGTAGTCCCAATTTAAATATGCAATGCAGTACATGGGGAAAGCTCCCGGAATGTCATCCGTAGTCCCAATTTAAATATGCAATGCAATACAGGGGGAAAGCTCCCGGAATCTCGTCCGTAGTCCCAATTTAAATATGCAATGCAGTACATGGGGAAAGCTCCCGGAATGTCATCCGTAGTCCCAATTTAAATATGCAATGCAATACAGGGGGAAAGCTCCCGGAATCTCGTCCGTAGTCCCAATTTAAATATGCAATGCAGTACATGGGGAAAGCTCCCGGAATGTCATCCGTAGTCCCAATTTAAATATGCAATGCAATACAGGGGGAAAGCTCCCGGAATCTCGTCCGTAGTCCCATTTTAAATATGCAATGCTGTATAGGGGGAAATCTCCCGTAATCTCGTCTGTAGTCCCAATTTAAATATGCAATGCAGCCAACTAAGGAAAACAAGCAAAATGCGACAGAAACAACCCACATTGCCACAACAGGCGCAAATGCAACAAAAGACAGAATGCAAGGTGCGACGAGCAAATCAATACAAAGACTTGAATTACAAGAATGGTAAAAACTCACTCATAAGAAGTAGTCACTGAAGGGAATACCAAGCACAACTGAAACGATATAACCAGGGGAAAACAAAACAAATATAACAACAATTCACAATATTCAAGTCATCAATAAAAAACCAATCATCCCGACAAGGGAAACATCTATAACCAATCTCGCCTAAACAATCAACTTTACACAATAAAAGTCAGCTTGAACAATGCTCAGTAATAGGATACACAAAAGAAAAAACCATCAACATGGGTGATTATCAACTAGACCTAAGTAGCACTTAAGGGAAAATCATATAAATCACAAAGTACGACTCACGGGCATGCTTGACAGCAACGTATAGATATTCCAATCACTGCTAAAAAATTATAGGGCGAGATTATGCTAATTCTAGTCAAATAGGCAATTTATGAAGGAAGATATATCACAGTGGTAGAAAAGGTAAAGTCTTCAGTTAATTCAATTAAGATCAAATAAGCAACAAAGGAAAACTAAGCAAGTAGTTTCTAATTTAAGAAGAAAGAGATGAACTAGCAATCGGAATCCATAAAAAAAAAACAATTTCATACACAGGGAATATAAGGACCTAAGAATCCTAACAGGCCAACCTATTTGCAAATAGGTTCGAGTACGCACTCACCACCTCGCGTACACGGCTACAATCAACATAGAAGACTCAATACTAAAGGGTAGTTCCCCCAAAAAAGGTTAGGCAACACACTTACCTCAAAGACGACAACTCGGTACTCTAAATTAACTTCTCGGGCGAAAAGCCCTCCGGATGGCTCAAAATCAACTAAAACAACTTCAAAATACACATAAAACGTATGAGGAGCTATTCCAAATAATAAAATTTCAATAGTTACAAAATTATAAAAATTGACCCAAAAGTCGACCCCCGGGCCCGCACCTCGGAACCCGTAAAATTTTACAAAATCCGAACACCCATCCCAATATGAGTTCAACCATACAAAATTTCCCCAATTCCGATACCATTTCGTCCCTCAAATCATGAAATTTCATTTTGAAAATTCTCTTCAAAAACAAACATTTTCCCTAACTAAAAACAAAATTTAAATGATAAAAACAAAGACTAATTCATGGAATGTATAAAATTCTAGGTGAAGAACACTTACCCAGTCGATTAGCTTGAAAATCCCCAAAAATCGCTCCCAAATCCTGTCACGACCAGAAATCCCACCTTCAGGTCGTGATGGCTCTAACGTTGAACCCGCTACACAAGCGGAATTTACTGGTTAGTCTAATTGATTCCTTTGTTATTTAGCATTTAAAAAGTGATATACAAGAACAAATAGAAATAAGAATGCAGAAGAAGTGCAGTCTAACAACTTAATTAAACAGTATTACAAAAAAAATCCTTAATAACAACTCCCAAAATCAGGTGTCTCAATTTCACGTACTGTCTAGGATTGCTACGGATAAAGGTCTTCATGAATAAAGTGCTACTGTCTCGGAAATACATAAAGATAGGAAAAGAAGAGATAGGAGATGACGCCAAGGTCTGCGGACGCCTGCCGGACTACCTCAGAGTCCCTTGGTGGACTGAAGGATACTCCCTCGATCAATGCCCACTGGGTCCGTCTCCGTAATCTGCACGACATAAAGAAGTGCAGGTGTAGTATCAGTACAACCGACCTCATGGACTGAGTAAGTGCCGAGCCTAACCTCGGGGAAGTACTAACGAGGCTAGGACACGTCAAATAATATCACCTGTGCAGTTTAAATAAAATATAACAGGAAATAACCACGAGAAATAAACAGTAAGTACAATAATTGGGAAACATGCTGGGGAAAAGGGATAGCAAATACTGAAATGGCGGAACGAAGCAACAGTCTAAATATCCGAAAATAATAATGGGAATTAACAATGCGAATTAAAGAGTGAAAAGGAACGTCACGACATGTCCCCTTGTGCATATTTTTTAAGCATAACACGACACGGTATGTCCCCTCGTGCATAACCATATACAATATGGCACGGAATGTCCCCTCGTGCATAAAAAACACAAACATGACACAAAATGTCCCCTCGTGCATAAAACATCACAATCACGACACGGAATGTCCCCTCGTGCATATATATATCATCAACACGGCACAAAATGTCCCCTCGTGCATAAACATGGCACAGAATGTCCCCTTCTGCATAAAACATCGCAATCACGGCACAGAATGTCCCTTCGTGCATAAACAATAAAACATGGAACGGAATACCCCCTCGTGCATAATAACATAAAACAACAATTGGCATGAAAATCAACAAATAAGAAACCTTAAATGCACGGAATAATCAACAAGAATAATACCATCCCGGCAAGGGAAACTGCTGTAACCAATCCTACACAAGTGTATAATACAACATAATGTTCCTCAACAGATCAACTACTCAATAATACCCACATCTAGGAATGTCCACCAAATGATTAGCTATCAAATTGATATTAAACCCATAAACATAGTAAAAGCCAATAAATATCATATAATTGCAAAATTTCCGACTCACGGTCATCCTTGACAACAACATATAGGTGCTCGTCACCTCACATATACATTGAACATAAATATGTAGCAGTTATGACTCAATACCTATTCCCTCAAGCCAAGGTTAGGCCAAACACTTATCTCGACTCCAAGAGTCCAAATAAAGCCTCAAGCACCGCTTTTCCTTTTGAAACCGACTCAAACACAATCGTATCGATACATAATCGACTCAATAATATCAATAAATGCTAAACCATTCAATTACAATACTTAAATATCGAATTCCCAACTTCCTTTCCAAAATTCGAAAAATTGACCCCGGGCCCGCTTGGTCCAAACACGAGGTTCGGACAAAAACCCGATCACCCATTCACCCACGAGCCCGAATATATAATTTGTTTTGATATCCGACCCCAAAACGAGGTCAAATTCCCAAATAATCAAAAAACCCTAAATCTACCCTAAACCCCAATTTCTACCTTTGATTTCATGATTCTAGGCCTAGAATCTAATGAATGTTGAAGAAAATGGAAGAAAACAAGGTTAGAATTACTTACCTATGAAGCTATGGTGGAGTTTCCCTTCAAAATTCGCCCAAGGAGGTGTGGAGAAGAAGAATTTGTGAAAAAAATGGGTTTAATCCCGTAAGTGTTCTGTTTTTAGACAAAAGAATGACTGGGCGAAAAATACCCTATGCGTTCGCAGTCTGCCTAATGCGTTTGCATAGGTTTACAATGATTACACTCTGCGTTCGCGACCTATAGGGTGCATTCGCATAGGGTCTTAAACTACACTGCCCCCAGCCCCCCTCACTACTCTGTGCGTTCGCACTCCCTTGAATGTGATCGCATAGAGTCAACGACCCCCTCCCCACGCCCTGTTTTATGCGTTCGCGGTCACACCTATGCGTTTGCATAGAACAAAATCTCAGACACCAGCAGCTGACCAAAACACCAGAAATTTTAAGTTCAAAACCACCCCGACACCTATCCGAAACACACCCGAGGCCTCGGGGCTCCAAACCAAATATAAACAAAACCTCAAAAATACCCTACGGGCTTATCCAAGCAATCAAAACACCGAAATAACATCATAAACATCGAGTTAAACCTCAATATCATGAAATTCCTTTAAACTTCCAAAACTTCTAAATTTTCCATTTTAGATCCAAATCATGACAAACTAAGTCTGTTTCTTACCAAATTTCACAGATAACACATATAAAACATATTGAACCCGTTCTGGATCCGAAACCATAATACGGGCCCGACATCACAGGTTTAACATCAAATCTCATTTTCAAAAACCTTTATATTTTTCGGAAAAACAATTTTCTTCAAAAATTCATTTCTCGGACTTAGGACCTCGGAATTCGATTCCGGGCATACGCCCAAGTCCCATATTTTCCTACGGGCGCTCCGGGACCGTCAAATCATGGGTCCATGACCTTTTACACAAAATGTTGACCAAAGTCAACTTTACTCAAATAATTAATGTAAAATCATAATTTAATCAATTTGCTACTTAACGGCTTCCCGGCTATACGCCCGGGCTGCGCACGCATATTAAGGTGAGATAAAAGGAGGCTTTCATGGCCTTGGAACATAGATTTAGCTAAAATTACACGGGATGACATTTTGGGTAATCACAATTTCCACCTATAAAACAACCGTTCGTCCTCGAACGAACATAGAAAGGTACCTGAATCGGGGAAAAGATGGGGATATCGGCTCCGCATATCGGACTCAGACTCCCAGGTAGCTCCCTCAACAGGCTGACCTCTCCACTGAACACGAACTGAAGGATAACTCTTCGATCTCAACTAACGAACATGCTCGAGCTAATATGGCTACCGGCTCCTCCTCATAGGTCAAATCCTTGTCCAACTGTACACCGCTGAAGTCAAATACATGAGATGGGTCCGTAATATACCTCCGGAGCATAGATACGTGAAACATAGGATGTACGGCTAATAGACTAGGTGGCAAGGCAAGTCTGTAGGCCACCTCTCCTACCTTATCCTGAATCTCAAATGGACCAATGTACCTAGGGCTCAACTTTCCCTTCTTTCCGAACCCCATCACGCCCTTCATGGGCGACACCCGAAGAAATACTCGTTCACCAACCATGAATGCCAAATCACGAACTCTACGGTCTGGACAACTCTTCTGCCTGGACTGAGCTGTATGAAGTCTATCCTGAATGATCTTCACTTTGTCCAAGGCATCCTGGACTAACTCTGAACACAACAATCTAGCCTATCCCGGCTCAAACCACCTAACCGGCGACCAACACCGCCTACCATACAACACCTCATACGGAGCCATCTGAATGCTCGACTGATAGTTGTTGTTGTAGGCAAACTTAGCTAAAGGCATGAACTGGTCCCATGAACCTTCAAAATGACACATGCCCACAACATATCCTCCAAAATATGAATAGTACGCTCGGACTGTCCGTCCGTCTGAGGATGAAATGTTGTGCTCAAATCAACCCGTGTGCCCAAATCACGCTGAAATACCCTCCAGAAATGGGAGGTAAACTGAGTACCTCGATCAGAAATAATGGACACAGGCACACCATGCAGGCAAACAATCTCCCTGATGTAGATCTTTTCCAACTTCTCTGAAGAATACGAAACTGATACAGGAATGAATTGTGCTAACTTGGCCAGCCTATCCATAATAACCCACACCGCATCAAACATCCTCGAAGTCCATGGGAGTCCAACTACAAAATCCATGGTGATATGCTCCCACTTCCACTCAGGAAGCTCAATCTGCTGCATCAAACCACCAGGTCTCTGGTGCTCGTACTTAACTTGCTGACAGTTCAAGCACCTAACTACATATTCTACAATATCATTCTTCATCCTCCGCCACCAATAATGGTGCCACAAGTCCTGGTACATCTTTGTGAGCCCGGATGAATGGAATACCAGGAACTGTGGGCCTCTTGCAATATCAACTCTTGAATGCCATCAACATCAGGTACACAAATACGACCCCGCATCCTCAAGTCTCCCTCATCATCAACTCTGACCTGCTTGGCACCTCCGTGTCGGACCGTATCTCTAAGAAAACATAAATGGCGATCACCATACTGCCTGTCCCGAATACGATCATACAATGAAGAACGGGCCACAGTATGGGCCAAAACACTGCCAGTCTAGAAACCTCCAATCTCAGGAACCAGTTGGCCAAGGCCTCAACATCCAAAGCGAGCGGTCGCTCTCCGACTGGTATATAAGCAAGACTACCCAAACTGGCTGACTTCCGGCTCAAAGCATCGGCCACCACATTGGCCTTCCCCGAATGATATAAGATGGTAATGTCATAATCCTTCAACAACTCTAACCATATCCTCTGCCTCATGTTCAACTCTTTCTACTTGAATAGATACTTCAAACTCTTATGATCCGTGAACACCTCATATGGCACCCCATACAGATAATGCCTCCAAATATTCAATGCATGAATAATAGCTACTAACTCTAAACCATGAACTGGATAGTCCTTCTCATGAACCTTCAACTGACGAGAAGCATAGGCTATAACCTTTCCACCCTGCATCAACAATGCACCAAGTCCCACCCGTGAAGCATCACAATACACGGTATATGGCCCTGAACATGCGGGCAAGACTAACACCGGTGCCGTGGTAAAGGCTGTCTTGAGCTTCTGAAAGCTCGCCTCACACTCATCTTACCACCTGAACTGGGCACCATTTTGGGTCAACCTGGTCATCGGGGCTGCAATAGATGAAAAGCCCTCCACAAACCAGCGATAATAGCCTCCTAAGCCCAAGAAACTTCGAATCTCTATAGCTGAACTGGGCGTGGGTCAATCTATGACTGCTGAAATCTTCTTGGGATCTACTTGAACACCCTCTGATGATACCACATGGCCTTGAAATGCAACCGAACTCAACCAGAACTCACACTTGGAAAATTTTGCATACAACTGACTATCCTTCAGATTCTGGAAAACGACTCGAAGGTGCTGCTCATGCTACTCTCGACTAAGGGTTTGAATCAAAATACCAATCAATGAAAACAATCATGAATGAGTCCAAATAGGGCCTGAATACTCGGTTCATCAACTCCATAAAAGCAGCGGGGGCATTTGTTGTCACGACCCTAAATCAAGGCCAGTCGTGATGGCGCCTATCATGGAACTAGGCCAGCCAAAACTTCACTCAAATCATAATAAATTCCCATTTACCTCTATACTATATTGATTACCCATAAAAGTTTCCTTTAAACATTTATAAAAAAAGTCAAAACTATACTGAATAATAAATACAACCCCCGAGAACCCGGAGTCACTGGTCATGAGCATCTACATAAATATACAACTCAACGAAAATAAATTCTATAATATTAAAAAAGAGAGGGAGTAGGACTGCGGACGCATGCAGCTACCTCGCAAACCTCCGAGAATCTCTAGAACAGATAGACAGCTCACCCTGCCCTAAAACCTGAATCTGCACACAAGGTGCATGAAGTAATGCGAGTACGCCAACTCAGTAGTAATGAAAATAAACCAGGTCTGAGCAGCAAGAAACACATAAAAATCAATGTCATCAAATCACAAGAGGCATCGCCTTTCTTTACAACAGTATAACATAGATATGTGAAATCATCATGCCTTAAAATCAACTTCAGAAAAATCCATTAATGAATGCGTATGTTTAACAACTTCAAACCGAAAGATTTAGTATGCAAATGAAAGTAGTAAAATCATAAGTAACCCCTCGGGCAAAAACATGTATCAAATCAGCCCCTTGGGCATGCCTCACAGTCACTCAGCACCTCACAATCACTCATGCCTCCCTATCACTCGTCACTCGGCCTCCCATCACTCGTCACCCGGCACTCGGTGCGCTCACTGGGGGTGTGTAAAGACTCCGGAGGGGCTCCTTCAGCCCAAACACTAATATCACTCAACACCTCACCATCACTCGTGGCCCTCGGCCACACTCAGCACCTCACCATCACTGTTGGCCCTCGGCCACACTCAGCAAAACCATTCGAAAGGCCCCTCGAGCGAATTAGTAGAACAGGGTACTCGATCCAAAACATCAATTTAAATCTGAAAGTTGTGTAAATCATGCTGAGTTTCGAAAACAGTATGCACAATGATGCTGAGTGAAATCATCAACAAATAGTGAGGGAAACAACAATGAAAAAAAAGCCCCCAAAGGGTCTAAACAGATCGGCACGAAGCCCCAAACACGGCGTATAGACCAAATATTTCAACAATCTTTAGAATATGATTTATCATAAGGTTTTGAGTAAATACGCAACTTATTAGTTTCCGTGAGGAGGACCTAGTCCAATCCAAAAATCAGTACGGGCCACATACTCATCATCCAACATGTGCGCCTTTCTAAAATCAGTGAGAAATATGTAGTCCGGGGTTCCATACCCTCAGGGCAAGATTTATAACCATTACTTACCTCTACCGGGCCAAAACAATAATCCGCGATGCTCTTGCACCTCAAATTGGCTCTCGATTGCTCCAAATTTAGCAAAAACCAGTTCAACATTATTAATATATACTCAAGGAACACATCCCAATCGAAAATTATCAATTTATACAAGAATCTCGGAATTCGGCAAAACCCGAGCCCTGAGCCCACGCCTCAGAATTCGATAATTGTTACATAACTAGAAACCTCGTCCTCCCACGATTCCACTCATACCAAAATCATCAAAATCGGATCACAATTGACTACCCAAAACCTCAAAAGAAATTCCAATTCTTTCCTCCCATTTTTCCAACTTTTCTTACTTTAATCCTCCAAATACAAGCCTAATCCGAATAAAAATAGCATAGGAATGATGATAATAACCCAAGAACATACCTTCACTGAAGAATCGCAAATCTTCTCTCCAATCATCCCTCAAAAGAGTTCTTTTCGCATGCAAAAATGGTGAAATGAAATGAATTTCACGGAGGGCCTTTATATACTGTTCTGCCAGTCATTTCCGCACCTGCGGACATCAAATCGCACTTGCGGACCCGCACCTGCGGTCCCAGGTGCGCACTTGTGGAATCCCACTTAACGGACCAAATTCCGCACCTGCGGCTGTCACGACCCCCAAATCCTAACTGGCCATGTTGGTGCCTATCATGGAACTAGGCTAGCCGACTACCGCATGTTTGCAAATTCTTTTGAGGTTTTGGATAGGCAATTGTGATCCGATTTTGATGACTTTGGTATGAGTAGAATTTTTGGAGGACGAGGGTTCTAGTGATGTAAAAATGATCGAATTCTGAGATGCGGGCCCGGGGCTCGGGTTTGGCCGAATTTCGAGGTTTTTGTGTAATTTGATTGTTTTTGATCGGGTTGTGTTCCTTGATTATATATTGATAATGTTAACTAGTTTTGGCTAGATTCGGAGCAATCGGAAGCCAATTTGAGGGGAAAGAGCATAGCGGACTAGTGTTGTGGCCCGGTAGAAGTAAGTAATGGTTATAAATCTTGTCCTGAGGGTATGGAACCCCGGACTGCATATTTCCTACTGATTTCAGAAAGGCGCACATGTCGGATGACGAGTATGTGGCGCATACAGATTTTTGGATTGGACTAGGTCCTCTCCGCAGCAACTAATGAGTTGCATATTTACTCAAAACCTTCTAGTAAATTATGTTCTAAAGGTTTGTGAAATATTTGGGCTATAAGCTGTGTTTGGGGCGTCGTGCCGATCTGTTTAGACCCTTTGAGGGCGTTTTACTGTTGTTTTCCTCACTACCTGTTGATGATTTTACTCAGCATCATTGTGCATACTGTTTTATTTGAAACTCAGCCTGATTTATACTACATCAGCATTAAAATGATGTTTTCAGGTCGAGTACCCTGTTTTACTACTTCGCCCGAGGGGCTTTTCTAGTGGTTCCACCGAGTGTGGCCGAGGGACAAGAGTGATGGTGAGGTGCTCAGTGATATTAGCGCTTGGACTGAAGGAGCCCCTCCGGAGTCTGTACACACCCCTAGTGAGCGCACCGAGTGCGAGTGATGAGTGATTGGGAGGCTTGAGTGATTGTGAGGTGCTGAGGGATTGTGAGGCATGCCTGAGGGGCTGATTATGAAACATGTTTTGCCCGAGGGGCTACTATGATTTTACTACATTCATTTGCATACCAAATCTTTTGTTTTAAAGTAGTAAAAAATGTGCATTCTTTAAAGGAGTTTTTATGAAGTTGATTTTTAAGGCATCATGATTTCGTATATCTATGTTATACTATTCGAAAATAAGGCTGTCTATATTGTGTTTTGATGTCATAGATTTTTATGTGTTTCTTGCTGCTCAGACCTGATTTATTTTCATTACTACTGAGTTCGCGTACTCACATTACTCCCTGCACCTTGTGTGCAGATTCAGGTGTTAGGGCAGGGCAAGCTGTCTATCTGTTCCAGAGATTCTCGGAGGTTTGTGAGGTAGCTGCATGCGTCCGCAGTCCTGCTCCCTCTCTTGTTTAATATTATAGATTATATTTTCGTCGAGTTGTATATTTATGTAGATGCTCATGACCAGTGACTCCGGGTTCTGGGGGGTTGTATTTATTATTCAGTATAGTTTTGACTGTTTTAATAAATGTTTAAAGGAAACTTTTATGGGTAATCAATATAGTAAAGAGGTAAATGGGAGTTTATTATGATTTGAGTGAATTTTTGGCTGGCCTAGTTCCATGATAGGCGCCATCACGACTGGCCTGGATTTGGGGTCGTGACATCGGCCAACCTTCTGCACCTGCGGCTTCGCAGGTTGTTGGTCGAAATCCCAATGCACACGCAAGTGTACGTGGTCGACAAGTAATATAGGATTTAAGTCCAGATATCGTACTCACAGAGACTTGTATNGAATTAATCTATCAGAATGCATTAAGATTACGATGTTAAATTAAGCACGGTGATTAAGTATATTCCTATCCTAACCACAAATCCGCTCCCTTTAAGGGTTAAGATCATGCTCTCTTCAATTCTTCTCTAATTTATATATGGCTTTCCCAAGCATGACATAGATAGTACATAGAACCTAATCAATGGCCAATCAATTAAGCAATTAAATATAGAATTGA